>JAUCNO010031985.1:0-18749 GCA_032353835.1 Enteromius viviparus | reverse complement strand
TTCTCCCGGGCTCGCTCCCCTGACAGCACGCCAAACCAGCTATTCTATTATGAGGAAAGCGTGAACTCTTGAAATGGATTACGTTACTAACAATAGTTTTTGTTATCACTGTAAAAAAAAAAGCGTAAAATTTATGGGAAAAAAACTGCAGCTGTGGTTGCTGTAATTTGGACGTAGAAATATGGTAACAACATTTTAGATATTAATGGCTAAGTTAAATTTACAGTAGAATACCGTAATTTCCTTAACTGATGCAATGTTAATATACCAAGCTATTAAAGTACTGAAATCGGTTTTTTTACCTTTGAAATACACCGATAACCACCAAATGCAGGTGATGATGAACCAAAGCCCATCACAAACTGTTTTTAAATATAATGAGTAAAAAATGAACCGAGATCTTAGTATAAAATATTATGTGTGTGCAAATGTGTATATAAGTCTAACTGTAAGCAGTTATATTATAGGGCAATCGTGTCTCTTTAGAGGACTTGGAGGAAAGCATGCAATTCATATGGATTACATGGCGATGTTTTTTTGATGAACTTTTAAACATGAATATCTTTGGTGAATCGTCTTTCATCGTAGGGACACAAGCTTTTGATGAACAAAAGTTGGACTTGTAACTCAAAGGTTGTGGGTTTGAGTCCCAGGTCCGGCAGGGATTGTAGGCGGTTGAAGTGAATAACCAGCACTCTCTTCACCTTCAGAACCACAACTAAGGTGAGACTCTTGAGCAAGGCACCGTTTCTTCAACTGCTCCCCAGGCGCCGTAGCAATGTCTGCCCACTGCTCCGGGTGTGTGATAACGGTGTGTGTGTGTGTTCACTGTGTGCATGTTGGATGGGTTAAATGCAGAGCACAAATTCCAAGTTCCACAAGTCACTTCACTATAGAGATTTATGAATTAGGCCCAACAGAGGTGGTTTGGACAGTCTTATAGAAATATTCAAGTTGTTCAATTCAATTTGTCCATTCCAGGTAGCTAATTTGTGCTTCCTTTCCACTATCAGCTGACCATGTAAATATGCACAGGTTGCTCTATTGAATAATTTATCAAACATATTAGTGAGTATGTATTATTTTTTTTTATTGTTGTTGAATGTGAAAGTGATGTTGTTGGGCTATGTCTAATCTCATGGTCAGTGTAACTCAGAGTGCTGTACAGTGACGACAAACAAGAGAATGAGAAAGTCACTCATATGTCAGCTTTGATGAGGAGATTGTCAAAAGGTAAACTGAGATGTCAACAAAATTCTAATAAATATCAAATTTATAATAAACTCAAATTATAATAAATATTCAATAATGTATGCAAAATGTTTTTGTCTAGTTTTATATCAGTTATTTTTTTGTTTCACAGATCCTGTAATAAAGCAATCTTTAAATACTGCAAGCCATTCATATTCGTCTCACCGGCTCCCTCTTGGTCAGCCGTCACTTACTTATCACCCTAGTCCACTGGCTCCATCAGTGATGCTCAGCTCCAACGGCCCTCCGCCCTGTGCCTTCAGATTCACCAGCTCTGTCTCTGCACCCAAATTTCGGCAGTAACAACATCTATATCTTGACTCGACTCAAACACCAGGCCTCCAGGGGATCATCATCATCATCATCGTCCTCCCATCGCCATCTCTTCGCCACATCCTGCCATCATCCCCGTGTGCTCCTCACCATCCCTACATCATCTCCTCATCCACCTCCAAAACACCCTTCATCTAACGAGCAAAACTTCGCACCTAACTGCAGTCCGTGAGTCCCTTAAATACAGCAGATAATGCCGAACACCTGTGACGGAAATCGCCACAGGTGTTCGGCCAAAACAGGTCCGGGTAGGAACTAGTATTGCGGAGATGGTTCCCGCTGATGAAGGTCGGACAGCGCCACAGAGGTCCGTTCTGTTACAGAGAAGTCCAGGATCTCGTGAACCCGGTAGCACACCTCTCCGTCGATAATCAACTCCTTGATGGTACGGGGCACGGCCATTCAAGTAATGCTGTCACCTTGCCTTCGTCCATTGTTACCCCTTCGTGACTTATGATGTATCCCAAGAAGGCGATCTTGGTCTAATGAAATTCGCACTTAGATAACTTGGCATAGAGTTGATGGTGAATCAAGCTTTGTAGGATGTTACGAACATGTTGCACATGATCAATCAGAGTCTCTGAGTAGATTAATATATTGTCAATATATACAATCACTGATCGGTTGAGTTCCTCCCGGAACACATCATTGACTAGAGCCTGGAAAACTGAAGGACTATTGGATAGACCGAACGGCATCAACTGATACTCGTAGTGCCCCGAAGTTGTGGAGAAGGCCGTCTTCCATTCGCTCCCCTCGCGGATCCGGATGAGGTTATAAGCACTGCAAAGGTCGAGCTTGGTGAAATAGTGGGCCTTTCGGAGTTGTTCTAGGGCTGCTGGAACTAATGGAAGAGGATACCTGTACTTGACTGTGACCTCATTCAGTCCCGATAGTCAATGCAAGGCCGAAGGGTACCAACCTTCTTCTTAACAAAGAAAAAACCAGCGGATGCTGGCGATGTGGAGTGAGGAATGAAACCCTTTTCCAATTCCTCAGTGATGTACTTCTGCAAACTTTCTGTCTCAGGCTGAGATAGGGGGAAAATATGGCCTTTAGGAGGGACGGCCCCGGGCAGCAGTTCCACAGCGCAGTCGGTGGGTCGATGTGGAGGAAGGTGAGTAGCTTTGGTCTTGCTGAAGGCCTCCTTTAGGTCATGGTATTCCCTGGGAAGTGTGCTGAAGTCCTCCTCAGGAGGCGGGTTGATGAGTGAAGGAGACCTGGTGGGTTGTGTGCATTTCAGGCACAATGATTGACATCATGGAGACCAATGGATGATCTGGCGGTCCACCCAGGAGATGTCGGGGTGCATGGGTCCTATGAGTAGCTTCAGATCCTGTGTGGTACAGGAGACTTATCCAGAACCCAACGGATGACCATCTAGGGCTTCCACCGATACCCGTGAGCCACATGCAAGAAGAGGCAAAGACAAGTGCTTAGCAAAAGTCTCATCAATAAAATTCCCCTCTGCCCCAGAATCAATGAATGCAGTAGTCTCAATTTTTCTCCCCTTAACTATTAAAGTAAAGGGTAGATTCATAGAGTAACCAGAAAGACTTGAACTCACCCGTGTTGAAGCAGCATGAAGAGGTCGCACCGGGTAGTTGGCACGTATATGACCCGGCTGACCGCAATAGAGGCACAGGTGTTGTCTAATCCTCTCGTTGCGCTCGTCATCGGTCAAGTGAGTCCTTCCTATCTGCATAGGTTCGGGGTTGGGTTGAGAAGAGGGTGTTGTGAAGGCACGTGAGGCAGTGAAAGGACGTGGGCATCTGGAGCGTATTAAATTGTCCACCTGAATAGCCAGCTCCATAAATTGGTCCAGGGATTTGCCCTACTCGTGGCAGGCGAGCTCAGACTGCAACTCCCTGGAGAGTGCCTTCCTGTAAAGTGCTTTGAGTGGCTCAGGAGGCCAACCGGTGCGTGCCGCGAGCGTGCGGAAATGTAAAGTGAAGTCCGCGGCTGAGCTGGATCCCTGTTTAAGGCTCAGGATTTCCTCACTGGGCTCACGCCCATCAGTGGCGTGGTCAAACAACTCCTTAAAACGCCGCATGAAATCAGAATAACTCATGTAAGAAAATTCCTTGACCGCCGTTGCCCAGTCTAGAGCTCTTCCAACTAAAAGTGAGCACACCAGTGATACTTTGCTCTCGTCATCTGGGAAGCTACCGGGCTGACTACTGATGTAAAGACTGCACTGCATGAGAAAGCCTCAACATTGCCCTGGTGAGCCGTCATATTCCTCAGGGAGCGATACTTGTGCAGTGTTACTGGGAATCGGCAGTGGTTGTAGTGAAAAGGCTGGTGGTGGTGTCATGTCGGCGATGGCAGCACTCAGAACATGCATGGAAACATTTAAAGTCTGTAAGGACTGACCCATTTCCTCCAATAAGCGAGTTAGTTTCTCAAGCTGTTGGTGGTGGGAATGCAACCTGACGTGAAACCTCCCGAGTTAGTTCATGAATCGTTGCTGGATCCGTTTGCGGTGAAGTTTTCTGTAAACACGGCTCGGCAGACAGTGGATCCATTTGCAACGATTTATTGTCAGAACTTTGCACCGAACTGCAGTTCGTGAGTCCCTTAAATACAGCAGAAAATGCCAAACACCTGTGACGGAAATCCCCACAGGTGTTCGGCCAAAACAGGTCCGGGTAGGAACTAGTATTCCGGAGATGGTTCCCGCTGATGACGGTCGGACTGCACCACAGAGGTCCGTTCTGTTACAATATATATATATATAAAAAATTATTATTATTTTTTTTTTAGAAAACTGCATTGTAATTTTTATTTATTAATTGGTGTAAAATTCTGTACTTTTCAGTAATACAGGTATAATGGAAATGTTCTACAAATGGGTAAGATAACTCTGCCATAGCATTTCACAATTTTTTCATTTATTATGAAAATAATGTTGTGGTTTTTTTTTTTTATTATTTATTAATGTATTTTATTGTAGTAAAACAAATAATCTATATTTGTAATGGAAAAAAAAATCTTCATAATATACTAGTGTAATGCTAATGCATTTCAAATGAACTGAAATACAATTTCAAATTTATTTAAAGTACATTAAAACAAAAATTCTAATATGCTCTAAATGTAGCTCATGAAGTATTTTAAGTACATTTTAATTGTATTGTAAAGAAATACACTCAAATTGCACCAAATATACTTAAAATTGGTCCATTTTAACACAATTCCAATGCATTAAATACATTGCAAATATCTAAAAGTTTAACTTAAATATATCTTAAAATACACTTAATATACTTAAAGTTGTTTCAAAATAAAACATTTAATATGCACTTAGTACAGTATAATTTAAATATATTAAGTATGTCTAAAAAAAAGCGCAATTTAAATATATTTCTTTTTCACCTAGACCATCATCTGACTGATCATCTCGTGACAACATTTAGATGTGTGAGTATGTGAAGGATTTGTATTTGGTTCATGCGTCTTGTCTGTCTATATTAAGCATCGTTTTCTTCCGCCAGAGCATCATTTATCCTTTGCCACAGCCATACAACCGCATATATGTGGAGAATCTAGTCTGTCATTTTTCATGGTACAAGGCACAACAATCACTCACACTAATGTTTCTGTATGTACACATAGTCATGCACAAAATAGGCTGTGCTGCGCCGAATCGATCGCAGTCAGAAATGTGGTTTTACTATTCAAACGTGTCTTTAAATAGCTTGATGGGAAATAAGTGACAACACAAATGAAGGAATTGCATATTGCTGTTTTTAAATAGAATGAGAAGAACACATGCCTTTGGTTTGTGATCGCAAATCATGTGATTATTTGACTATATGTTTCACATGTTCTGACATTAATTACTGACAAAAAAAGGGTGACTATGAAGGTCAAAAAAAGTTTAAGACAGACTCATATTCTTATTCCAGGCACACAGAGAAAATTCTCTGAGGATATGACATTGAAAAGAAAGAGGGACACACGAAGGGAGGGAGAGAGACAGAAGAGGAGACAGAGAGAGGCAGAAAAAGAAAGAGGCGCTGATTGACGGACTCACTGGGTGGTGTGGTATTGCTTTGACTTCCTGTATTGAGTTCTGTCTGCATTTAAATACAGCCTAAAACTAAAGAAACACAAGGGAGCGTGTGTCTGAGTGTGTCTTTATCTAATTTTCTTTTGTTTTCTCCACATTGTGATGTGGCAAAAAGACACAAGCTATTGTTTATCCTCTGAAACAATGCAACAGATGGTTTATTGAAGCATTTGAAGTGTCAGTCTGCTTTACTACTTTAATTTCCCATCTGATTCCAGTGTTGGAGGTCAGGGATAATGTGCATCGCGCTGAACCTGGAGATTTGCGCAGACTGTGTTTATCATTAACATGGTGTGAGTCACTGCAATTAATCCAGCCTGCACTGCCTCTAAATAAGCAGCTAATTTTAAACGACAACAAAAGTGAAAATCCTTCGCTTAGATCGTTATTGCAAAGCAAATGTCATTTCAGCCAGAATCGATGTGTTTCCTGCCAGTTGCCATAGAAACATCCTTCTGCCAGACTGGAGCTTGGTCACTCGGAAAAGTCAGAGTGAAATAACTGAAGGTGAATAATTAAAGTGGATGAGTGTGTTGACAGTGCAAATGAGCAAGAGGGGTCTATGAAAAAAAAAATGGAGCTAAAAAACAAAGGGGGATGAATATTTTTGTTTTATTTTTTAAGGATTTTTTGCTCCCTGCTTCCTTTGTCCTTTGCTCCCTGCTTCCAATCGCTACAGTGTTTTGTTTTTACATAAAACAAATGCATTGTTCACAACATCAATAACATAAATTTCGAAAATATTTAAGGTATATTTTCATTTCATGCTGACAAAGTATTTTAGTTTTTTAGCAGTCATATACATTTCTTAGGAATTTAGATTAATTTAATTCCTCTTCCTTAAGTGTCATTAAATTTAATTTAAGGATAAATAAATGTTTATTTGTTCTTATTAGCGTTTTATTATATATAAAAATGTATATTTCTTAGTCAAGTAGTTTTTGCTGTGGTATTGAAACTGGAATTAAGAAATGTGAAACTTAACGTAACAATCTTATTTATATAGAATACAAGCCTGCAAGATTAAAACAACAACAATATTAGCGTAGTAACACGTAAGTGCTCCAAATCAGTCATTTATGAGGTTCAGAAACACGAAGGATGTTGCTTTAATAAACAGCAATCAGCGCACTAGAATATGGAACAGAGATATTTTTGTGTTTGTGAAACTCCTAACTCTCTCAAAACAGCAAATTAGACAAAGCCACAAAAATGCTGCAGTCATAATTGCCCTTGTAAATATTTACACACCTCAAACTCGAAAAACTGTACATGGCCATAAATCCCAAAATGCTTACCCATATGCACAATGCTTTTAAAACAAATAAACCTCTGACTCCCATAATAATCTATAAACCTCCAAACATGTCTATGTTCCTCTCATTTCCAAACAGAAGACATAAGAGCTCTTCTTTAGTGCTAAACAAGGTTCAGCTGTTAAATTATCCACTTGTGAGCTGGTGGCATGTTTGTAGAACTACGAACTCTTTCGCACTCTTCCTATCATACAATGACCTCTGTGCTCATAGCGGTGGGAAATAAAATGTTTACAGCATTTGGAGAGCTTCATCTAACAGCTGATAAACAGCACTACGCACACACAACACTTTTCAGACAGTTCATCAGCTCTAGGCAGCGATAAACACGGTTGAGAGTCTCTCAGTTGAGTGTTTAAATAATGATGAGGATGAGGGAAAGAAAAGCCAGGACTTGGGGTGTTGCAACGTCCTGGCATGTCCATTAGCCTTAACATGAACTTTTTACTTCTGTTCTATGGGTCGTAAGTTTACAGACAATAGACAGGCATTTAAATCACTGGAGCCATGATATACAATATTTACAAAATATTTCCTCTGTTCATTAACAGAGAATCACTCTTAAAGACAGATTTGATTGCAGAAGCCAGTTCAGAGTACAAGAAAAACAGTTACTAACCTAAAAATGGATTTTGCATTGGCATCCTATTCTGGGTTGGTGTTGCACTAGCTGACCAACACATCTTAACTGGTAAAGTTACTTGGTCAGTCTGGTCTTTCAGGTGAAACTTATCAGTTAAGTTGTTTTGCTGGGTAAGCCTATTGTTGTATGGTGTTCCACAAGGATCTATTCTTGGAGCAGTTTTATTTTCATTACATAAGCTTCCTTGGGCAGTGGAATGTAATTCAAAAATATGACATCAAAGAAAGATGAAAAGGACCTTTATATTCAGAAACAGAAAGTTTTTTTCTGTGTCAAAATGACTGGAATACAACACAAGGGTTAAATAAAATTATAAGGGCAAAACAGCATTTAAACAACATATGCTCATTTTGACAGGGTTAGTATTTTTCAACTACCCAAAGCACCCATTCCTTTATACGCCTGTTTCCCTCAGAGCAACATGAGATTGAGTTTCTTGATCTAGAGAGAAATGGTAATATGTTAATCTCCAATTCATGAATCATTCCTTAAATCATTTCTAATCATTATTAACCCAAAGCTTAAAGCTTTTTTTTTTAGCTGTTTTGTTTTTCCATCTCAACAATGATCCAAAGAACCTGTCCAATCCAATGTAAATGGCCAAACCATAGTCCAAATTTACCTTTCACCAACTGCCAAAAGTGAGTAAAAATTGGCTTTTGTGAGCAAAAAAAATGCCAGTTGGCCAGTTACTTTATTAGAAAACTGTAACAGAATACATAGTTTATGCTGGGCTGTAAGAATGATAGTCAGACCCTTGCTGATGTAAGTAACATGAGTAACTACAAACATTGCTACAGAAAACACCTGCCGAAAATTGCTTTAACCTTTAAGTTTTATCAGAAATCTCTCAAAGATATGTTCCCCCAGTGATAGTGACAAATCTTCATGACTAACACTATGTATCCAATTCTTTACCAAAATATTTCTCTTTCATATTTCATATTTACTCCAACTTATGTCTTTCCAAACTATATATGGCATTCTGCCTTACACAAATTCAAACTGTAAAGCCTTTTTTTCCTATGCTCTGATTTTTCATACTTAAAACGAATGATGACTGAAGCTCTTAAGCATCTAAATCTACCATGTAAGTATAAAGGCATGCAACAGTTTTGTCAGTTTTATTATATAGAACAGAATGGGTTTCATGTCCAACTTGTGTATGAATCATTTCTTTGAGTATGAGCTTTCAAATGAATGATTATGTTCAACTCACAAGTTAGATCTAGTGTTTGGGTTCAATGCATTAAAAACAGTCTCAACATAAATACTTAACCACAAAAGTAACAGAAGAAGCTCAAGAATCCCTTTCTAGAGTATGTAAAATAGACTTCACAAAATTATTTTCCATCACTATTCAGGACTGTAACCCTGACTATTTAGAGGTTAGTGGCCTGCTGCTGACTTCTTTTGTTAGCGCTGATGCTAGCACGAATGTTAATCAACCTGACAGGTTTCATCAATAGACCACATGCTTATCAGTCAAAAACACATCCATCCTTTGAGTATGCCAGACAGTGAGCGAGAGACGCGTACATCTAGTGAGACAGTGTGTCAAAGTTAGTTTGAATATTAGGATTCAGCGTGCAACAATATGTTTGTATATGTGTGCCACAGGAGAAGCTCAGTCTAACAGCCGTTTTCCCTTAGGCAGGATTCTTACAACATGGGTAATAATAGAATTATTCACAAAGATGCAATTTAAAATGCTTTATCGCCTCACAGCCAAACAGACCCGTTTCCCTGCAAGCTTAAAGAGACATTTTAGTTTTAAGCATTCCAGCATTGTGCTACCAAATGTGTCATATCAAGTCCTGAATATCGATAGACTGAAATAAGAAACAGCCCTCGAGATATACCCGATTAAATCTGCCACATTCTTCATGCTGCGCACATTTGCATGCGTTTTCAAAACTCAAGTGCCTCTCTCAGGCAAAATCAGCTATTTGTGAGAATATGCTAAGTTCTAGCATAAAGTGCTTGAGAAACCTGTCATTCCTGGCCCTCAGTGTCTCACAAATTAAGGTTGAATTTATTTGAATGAAAGACAAAAACTATAATACTGTAAAATGTAAATAAATGTAAAATAACAATTTATTATATAAACCAATATTATATTTTAAAATATAATTTATTCACGTGACGGGAAAGTCTTTAGCGTCACACGAGTCTTAGGAAATCATTCTAATATACTGATTCTCAAGAAACATTCTGATTAATGGAATTGTAAAAGGCAGTTATATTATTTTGTTATATTTGTGGGAATCATTATATATATATGTTTAACAAAATGCATTAAATGCATTGATTTATTTAAGAAAATGCAAAAATGCAATAAGAACACACACACACACACACACACACACACACATTTTTTCATATATTAATGATCCCAAAGTTCTGAGATTTGTAGATAAAATGTTTATGAGTGGTACCAGGAGCCAGGTTTCTGCAGATCTAAACATTTCTATACAAAAAAAAAAAAAAAAAATTCTTCACTGCATAAAATTTCTTAATAAGTCTTTCTTTGACTTGTTTAACTAGCATAAATATCAAAATATTCTTCCAACCAAATTTTTTTTTTGAAAGTTACACTTACTAAGACATACTTATGAAACTAAAGATACATTCTCTGAAGTCTTAATATATCTTACTGCTGCTCAAGTAACTTTCTTCTAGGAAAAAATATGTTAAGAAAAAAGAATGACGTAATTTTAGATAAATGAGAGACCCTACAATTTGGTCATGCTTCAGTGCAGATATGAGCCCACATCACTGTGAGATTAAGGAGAGAGCCATCATATGTTGAAAATAAACATAACAATCTGACTGACCTGGCATAAAACACACTGAATGGATGTCTTCAAATGCGAAAATACAGATTTACTGGAAAAGAATGATTTGCTAAACAGACCAGCGTGACAACAGCCAGTAGTGTGTGAGTGTGAGTTATGACTCTTGTCTTCTGTCTCTGTCCGAGGTCACGATCAAAGCTGCTTTCATTTCCTCTCTCAGACAGACAGCGCAGTTCCATTGCTAACATGATGTAATTCCAGTTAAGACTGACATATTTGAATGTGACCTTTGAGTTTAAGCACAGGGACTGACCTTTTGATCCATATGCAAAGAACCTGTGAGACCTCCGACATATTTGGGAGTTTAAAGAGGTAATACATCACGTTAGAGAATCCCTTTACGACACCCGCACACGTGAACACATACCAAAACACACACAGCCTCTGTCTAAGCAGAACCTGTTCCAATACAATAAAGAAAGAGTGAGAAAGAGAAAAACATTGTGTGAAGGAAAGAGAAAGAAAGCTTTAAGCATATCTCCGGAGATTGTAACAGGTGCTTTAACAGGTGCCAACATCTCAGTGGAAAAGTGCCAGATGATTTCTGACTGATGTGTCCATATGTAGACAGGATGGTCACTTAAGCTCAGGGATTCCCATTCTTCTGAGGCAGATGTTCAGATTATTGTAGTTTTCATGCTCTGAATGTACTTGGATGTTTGATGCATAACACTGGGTTCTGGCTCTTTGCGGTCATTTGATTGCAACACTGTTTATTTTCCTAAAGAGATTTTAACCATTTAAATATTCATATAAACCTACAATCGTGATTAAAACATTTCTAAATAAATAAATCCTATAAAATCCTGTCAAATTACCTAAAATTGTAATATCTTTTAAATATTATTTTTTTTGTGTAAAAGCATCTTATTTTTATCAAAAATACATGGAAATATATATATATTTTTATATTGTACAATATTATTAAAATTTAAAACAACATTTTTAAATATATAAAAATAGTTTATTTCTGATAGGAAGATTGGGAGATTTTATTCTGACATGTTGTTTTGGTGCTCAAGAGACATGTCTTGAAGCCGTTTAATATATTTAGTGGAAACATTGGTAATTTTCAGTATTGCTTGATTAAAAGAAATTTCAAAATTTACTTGAAATACATATATACATATATATATATATATATATATATAGGCTATTCAAACATTTACTCTCACTTTTGAGCAATTTTATGTATCCTTACTTAAAAAATAATAATTTCTTTAAAAAAAGAAGTATGAATGGTAGTGTATATAGGCTAATAAATATTTCACCTTTTTGCCTGTTTTTTTTATTTGTTCATTTTAAATGTGACAATACTCTTTTTTTAAAAGTCTTTAAGAGTTTTTTAAGCCCTAAAAAAGAGAAAATGCTGCTTAAAATAGTTTTGAGTGGAATAAAGCATGTAGCACCACATGACATGTCAACTTCCCACCTGCATCACACGTAGAGTTGCAGGTTAGCCTGTAAGAGTCTAGACAAATTTTACTGAAACAATGAAGTGGATTTCTGAGATCATCATGTGAACACACACAACAAAGGATCCAAAGTTTGTGTTTTCTGAGTCTATGAAGAATATCTGTGTCACGATCTGGCCAGTTGGCAGGTTTCTCCTCCAGACTGTGAGTGACACACAAAGCTGTCATGTGTAAATGTGACATAGTTCTGCATGCATGAGTGATGACGGGTCGTCTGTGTGAAACATAGCACAGGCACTCAGCACAAACAGAACTATTATCAGCTGCCTGTGCTTTTAGCATAGCAAAAGAAAAAAAAATCTATTGCCATTTACTGATCATACATTTACCCTGGGGTGGAATACTTTTTATGCTCCGATCCTGGACTCGTTTTCCATCACTTCATGAACAGCAAAACTGATCCTAGGTCAGAAAAAAGCAGCACTTTAACCCAACAGAAACTGTGTCATGATCCTAAAACACTTCCTGCATCATATGACTATAAATTTTGCCAGAAGACAACTGCAATGAGGACAAATCCCTGCCGGTGGCGAGAGAAAGAGATGGTGGCTCTGAAATGGGTTGTACATCTGGTCTGAAAAACATAATGCTGATTACAAATACTAAACAGTAACTAACCACATGACTGAATTACGTGCAATAATGGGATTGTGCGTTATTAGGATTGTAAAATAAATTGTACAATTAAAGTAATTGTAAAATAATTACTAATTATTAAAATTATTAATTATTAACTAACTTTTAAAAGAGAAAATGCTTACCACATATTTTGTAGCTAATGTCCAAGACATCTAGGCCCGCCCATACTTCCTGTGACGCTACATTCTATTTCGCGAGCAAAGTTAGTCTGGCAAAGCTGCCGTTTTAGAACATTTCCATTCCCAAAAAAGTTGGAACCAATGAGAAACAAGCTCGCGGAAGCTAGGCTACAACACATCAGCTTTTTTGACATACAATTACAATGTATTAAATGCTATATAAATATTCAAAACATTGTTTTTAAATGACTATATTCATAAATGTAATATTATAAACAACAGTGTTTGATTTCAAGGTGAATTGTTTTGTTTACCAGGTTTGCATGATAACATTTTGGGTCACCACTTGATGTCTGATGTAAATTCTTGGTCCTGAAACAGAGAAACCACTAAAATAAGAGTCTTAAAAGATTAATTCACCCAAAAATTAAAATTAGGCTGTGTTACCTACCTTCAAAGCATCAGTGCATTTGACTTTCTTCTTTCAGATGAATCCAATTGTATTGTCCTGGCACTTCTAAGCTATATTATTGTAGTGGGCGGGGCTTCCTTTAAACAGTTCAAAATACCTTAAATAAAGTGCCTGCAAACATCATAAAATCTGCCTCACACAGCTACAGAGGCTGAATAGCGGTCTCTTGTAGTGAATCCATGCATTTTTGAAAAATAAACATTCATTAAGCGTAATAAATTACTAGCTTACAGTGGTAATCAGAAGCAGTCCCACTGGATGTCGTAGGTCGCATGTGTGTAAGAAATGTAGGAGCAAAGGAAACAATGTTTTTAAAAACCATCACAAAACTGCTGCTTTTCACTTTACAAGATGTACTGACACTGTGGATTATTGTAATGTTTGTAGGTTTAGACACTCATTCTGACGGCACCCATTCACTGCTAAGGATCCATTAGTGAGAAAGTGATGCACTGGTGAATTTCTCCAAATATGTTTTGATGAAAAAACAAACTTAACTACTTTTGAGAGTCCATTTTGAGAGCATTTTCATTTTTAGATAGACTGATTCTTTAAAAACATTTTACATGTGCTGACTGATAATTTTACAAATAAGCATTTATTTTCAGTCAGCTGTAGCTACATTATACATTAAATCTACATTTGAACTCAAATCAATATTTAATGCAATTATTTTATACTTCCAAGAGAAAGAGACCACCAAGTGATAAGACACATGAAACTAGCATTGGATATCGGTCCTTTATACATTTCAGTGGTCAGTCATCATATAAAAATATCTGAATGCCACAGTTGTCCAATCAGAATCAAGTACTATTCTAGCAAGCGGCATATTAAAATGATACATTATTAGACTGGATATCAGAGATTCATGCTTTTTATATGCGCTTCCATGTATCCACCCCCTTCCCCCACCTCATAAATGGTTTTCTGAGCAAAGCTGAAATTGGAAATCTAATAAGAGCACTTTTCATTGACAACTGCTGGCTGAGGACTGAAGCGATTGGCTGCGTTACAGCTGTGAGAGTCAATCTCTTCAAGTGGAGTGAATGGCCACCGAGAGTCTTAGACAATACCACGCTGACAGAGAGACTATTTCAGCGTAGAGCGTGCCGTGGTGGGCTGATTGTCTCCGACTCGTTGTGGACGTGTTCATTAACCTCTGAAATCTCTCTCTGCTTCCCACAATAGCAGGACCATTCATTTACCGGCTGCAGAATGAGAAGGGTGGCATGATAAATGAAGGGCAGAGATAAACGGAAAGAAAGCGCTGCTGACAGGATGAACGAAGCTGCAATGTGTCCAATCAGGAGCTGAAAACAAGATGCATCTTCATTAAATCTGTAGTATGACAAAACACTGGGACAAAATGGGAATAAACGTCAATGAATGGCGATTTGAGAATGTAGGTCACTCTCTCTCCATTGTTCTCTGAACTATTCTTTGCTTCTTTCTCCTGTTTGACCCTCATGTGACAGAACACTCAGCCCTCAGATCTCCAGAGGAAATGACCAGAGTTGAATACTGAATTAATCTTCAAAGTTAAGTTATAAATGAATAGATGTTTAAATTTGAAGCATCTAAAAGGACTCTATGTGCTACAAATAAAAATCTGACCTTGATTTTTATCATGTTTACATGGCTGGCATTAATAGTCACATGATCAGAGTCGGATAAATCCAGTTTGCCTCTCTGCAAAATGATGCTTATGTCAAAGCTCAAAAAGAAGCATGTGACCAGTGAGAAAACAAAGAGCTACATTTTTTGAATATAAAACGGATTATTCTATTATAAAATAGAAGATTTCAAAGTATTGCTATTTTACAGTGAGATAAAAAAAGGAAATAGGAATTTATTACTGGTTTATGAGGGTTTTTTTCCTGCTGGTAAAAGAAATATTACAATCATGTTACTTTATTGTTTGCAATTTTCTTTTGGATCTTATTGAGCAGCTGAGCAAATTTTTATTGTTACTCTCTGTAATTTCCCACTGGTTACAAATGTGGCCAAGAATAAAACACATACTTTCTCTAACATAACTTTGTAGGGATAAAGTTTATTGCATCAGGAGGAAAATACATGTGAAGTTAACTGAAACTGTTAAAAACGGATTTCAGTAGCTGAAATAAAAATATGCAAAAATATTTTATAACTAAATATAGATATTAGATTACGTTATTAATGTAAATAAAATGATTGTACTGAAAATACAGTAAGTGTAAATTAAAGTACTAAAACTAAACAACATATAACTGAAAACATAAAAATAGCATACTGTAAAAAAAAATGCAGTTTGGGATCAAACGGGGTAATTAGTGGTTGTTAAACTATTATTGCGAGAACATACTGCACCTGCTATAACATAGCAACTGTATATGTCATATTAATTAACAGCTGACAGTCTTTACCTGCATTAATCAACGTTTCTGTTCTGTCTGAAAACTAACCCAGTTCATCGAGTCACTGATGCAGGGATAGTCAAATGTTATCCCACTGGCAGAACAGTTGCCTTTGCATCTCCTGAATTTGCTCTCCAAATCGCGTTTCCTCCCCTGCACACTACTTTGTCTCCGAGATGGGCCTGTCAGCTTGTGTGTGTGTGTCTGCCCCAGGGTCAGAGTAAGCCCTTTTTCATTTACCAATTTTAAACCTAAAACTCAAGCAAAAACATCTATGCTGAAACAAACACACAACCCCAACCTCTCTATTCCTCTCCAAAAACTAATAAATACTTAAAAGACCTGGAAGAAAATTAAAGTCAGGAATATCTGGATATTGCTTTTGGGTGCCAGAGAGAAATATTCACTGGGTTTTATCTTATTGTTTTATGTGTGAGAGAGAAAGCACAAGGAGAAGACAACAATGTGAGAAAAAATGAGGAGTGTGTGTGTGTCCGTGTGTGTAATTAGCACATCTGTTGCTAGGTTCCAGGTGAGAGTGGCAACTTCAAACATCTGGAGGAAGGACTGCTCCATCTGCTCCAGTCCAGTGCTCTCTGCCTCTTTGTCTTTTATTCCTATCCTCCTAGCTCCTTAAAACCTGAAATATTAGTTTGCACACAAATAAATAAACAAATACACATGCATACATGATTATGTGTATATGTTTCAGTTGCTGTGGGAAATGTATGCAATTTAATTTTAACACTTTGATTGTAATTCCACTAATCAGTGAGCTTGTTATATATAATGTAAAGAATTGTACAATTCTGTTTAAATACTTTGGGTCAGTTTGATTTTTTATTTTTTTAGATATAAACATACCTGAGAAAAAAATATGAAGAACAACAACTGTTTTCAACTGCATTTGTGAACGATCATGTGACACTGAAGACTAGAGTAATGATGCTGAAAATAAACCTTTGCATCACATTAATAAATTACATTTTGTTTTCTAAAAGAAGAGTTATTTTTAATTGTAATATTTCATATTTTCCTGAAATTTTGGTTGCATATAATACCCTTGGTTCTTCAAAACATTTTTAATCTAACTGATCTGAATCTTTTAATAGGCCTATATATTTAGGATATCATCTTGCAGCATCAAACTTAACATCATTTCAGCACACTATCAGACTATTTTAGTGTATTGTTCCATCTGCATCAAAATGTATAATGTAACCGAATGTGATTTATTATTTCCTGAACAAGAGCTAGTTTTACATTTCTTATTTTAATTTGACCAACAATAAACAGAATATTGTTATATCTGGAGGTAAGCTGAGTGAAAGCTTGATAGACTTTCTATTTTTGACTGACCTCTGACCCCAATGCCCTTTTTTCCTTCATCAATGACAGAATGACTAAATATGCAAAACTGTAGGGGAAAAAAAGAAGAGGGCGGAAACAAGATCAGCAAAATTTCATGATCAAAGCAAGCAGGTATCAAAATAACTCCAGCACACACGTAGACGACTTCTACGGAGAGAAAAAAAAAAGACTAAAGACGTCAGACTCCAGAGGAAAGCGGATGATTAATGGACGACGTAGATCTCACAAACACAAAGTGTACCGCGTACAGAAGAGCATCCCCTTCCTTTATTTTACAAGAGTTTTGCACAGTCCAAACAGCTGCTGTGTTTCTAAACATCACAGATTTCTGAACAGCGTATAAACAACACAAAATAACAGACACAAAGGCAGAAACAAAAAGCCAAAAACCCTGTACAGAGTCCTGTAAACAACTAAAAATAAAGAAAACCAGACATGAATCCACTGAAAACTGCCCGCTCATGACCTCTGACCTTTTAGAACAGCATATGGAAACTGTTGCTAGGATACACACATAAATAAAAGAATCTGTGGAAAAAGGTGCCACATATTTAACGTTTCTTCATTAAGAATGTTACAATCTGAAAATCTGACATTTAAAAAGGTGCAAAAGAGGTTTTGTTCATTTGAAAAGGTTAAAAAGAAGGCAAATGTACAAAACAGAATGAGCAGGGCAAGACCTCAAGCTAATTTCCATACTAGATACGGAGGAACAATGAAGACAATAAAACCCCAAATGTCTTGATTGTTTAGTCGTGTCGTACTGAAGCTCTTTTCATGTTATCATCTTGATATCCTCGCTCTCTCACACACACACAAACCAAACGCACCCAACCATCTGTGCCTGGGCAGTAGAGTGTGTTGCGCACCATGTGTCCCACTGTTATGTGTCAAACGAGCATCGGCTGGCTCATATGGCACTGCCCCCGCGCACGTACACACACGCGCACACACACAGAGCGCTGACCTAGCCTCTTACACTCCAGTCTCAGAGTGTCTCAGCTCAACGGGAGCTCTTGATTCAAAGCCCAGAGCTTCTAGAGACTCAAAGTTCTAGTCTGAGATCTAAAAGTGTTGTGTAGATTCACCATCTCGGCAGCTGTTAGGGGCGGAGCCGATATGGAAAGAGGCGGGACTTCGGTTCCAGAACTGATTATAAGAAGGTCAGTCATACTTAATACAGTCTATCAATCTGTCCATCTAAGAGTTGCATGGGGATGTTTTTTGAAATGGAATTTTAACACACAGAATACATCTATAATCATATTCATATGTAATATATGTATCATATTATGAATAATATACATATGTATACATATAACATTAGAGGCATACACACACACAGTGTCAACATTTGAAGTGGATCAAAATCTGTCATCAAAGTTGTCTAAGAAAAGAACATATCTTGGTTTTAGGTTTTAGGACTTTCAGACAACCTAAACTTCAAATTCTGACTACTGTGTGTATGTGTGTATATATATATATATATATGTAAGTGTGTGTGTGTGTGCGCTCTTAGAATGTGTATATTTTATATTATAGTTCAAGTTAAAAGCTATATATTAGTGCTGTCAAATGATTAATCGCGATTAATCGCATCTAAAATAAAAGTGTTTCTTTACATAATATATTAGTATGTACTGTGTATATTTATTAAGTATATATAAATACAAACACTTGCATGTAGATAATTAATGAAAACATGTTATGTTTATATATTAAGTATATTTAGATATAATATCAAATATAAGAAAATAAAATGTATAAATGCATTTATATGTAATACTATCAAAATATA
>JAUCNO010031782.1:0-18773 GCA_032353835.1 Enteromius viviparus | reverse complement strand
GATTGATACTGAAATCTGTAGTTGCTGCTTCACTTGCATGTGCTGCATTGTGCTAGTGTGCAATGTCAACTGAAAAATACAACATTCAGATCACTTTTATACACTGGTATAAATTATAATAAAGACAAATACATTGTGCTTGTACATCTATGATTTTTCTCGGTGGGTTGTCTAACCTGCCCTTAGCTAACTGAAGGTAAGAGTTAAATGTAAAAAAGTGTATACATACCACAAAACACAACATAACAAAATTATACTACAATCTAAATCAAACTACAAAAAAACACAACCTAATTCCTTATAATGTGCAGGTCTTTCATGTTCAATGTTTTTAGTTTCCTAAAACTTGTTTATGCCAAAAATATCACATACATTCTAAACCAAAAAAAAAAACACTTAAATCAGACTAATTGAAATCTGTTAAGTGTAATTGCATTGATTAGTTTTTATTAGACATAACGAGTCACACACCTTGAGTATAGTACCATGGTCTCTCACTTCGCATATATAAGGACCATGATTACCAAGTGCAAGAAAAAACTAAATTAATAATATAACAATGAATGTGAAGGACAGCAAAGGAACAAAAAAGGTATTTCTATAGCTTCCAGTTCATCTGCAATAAAGTAGGCAAACGCCACATAATCTGCCATGTTTGAGGAAGCAACGAGATCCCCAACGTGTCCGACTTGACGGCTCCGTTTTCAGATCCTACCCGACTGCTTTCGACTAATCTTGCCGATCGGTCTACCCAGCGCAGCATGAGCTCGAACGCACCTAATGCTTTACGTCTGACTGAGTGTGAAAGGGACAGATAAATAGTGAGGGTGAATGGGTGTGGTAATGAACAACAGCTGACAAATGATTACTGAGTGCTAGCAGGTGTGGAGGTGCAGTGGTTAATGGGCAATTGAGTCTGTGAGAGAAAGAGTCCAATGGAGGTGTGGTGAATGTGAAGCTAGAGGGAACTCATGACACAGCTATATCGGTAAAAAAATGTAAGCGCCAAATATTTTTCCGCAAAAGCACCTTGGATGGAAACTTGGATATTGTAGTGGCCCAACACCAATGATGATTTTCTTCAATGTGCAATGAAGCTCGAAAAGCAGAGTTCCAGATCTCAAAATAAGACTTTATTAGACAAAGTAACAAACCGAAATGACAGCCGCTGCATCTGAAAACTCTGTCCCTTGAGGTGTCAATTTATGGTCACCGTGATTTTACCAAGTTAGACATGATCCTGGATCAACATTACTGTTCAAAAATATAAACTGATCCCAATCCTTACACTTAAACCTACCCCTACCCAAAATGAATGCCTGAAATTAGTGGGAAACCTAACCTAACCAATAGCTGATTAACAAAGGTGTAGCAGCACCTAACCCTGATTATAAGTGTAAAACAGATATTACCAGAAAAATGATTCCTCAATTCTGATTGGTTAATTGAAATGTTGTTCCAGGATCAACAAGGATGTTGATCCAGGATTATCTTGTACTTGATGAAATCACGCTCACAGTAAAGGTATATCTATCTTTCTAACTATAAATGTTAGTTCCGGTTTTAATTGGCTATGTTTGTTTGGTTTACCTTACCTTACTTTCTTATCAGCCCACCAGGACAATTTTAATTGTTAGCCAGCTTCACTCCCCTGGCCATTCGGTGAAGGAATTTGGCCAAATTGGCCATCTCTTTTCTACTGCCAATAAGGTACATGGGGACATAACCAAACTTGTTTATCTTTCATATTCTGGAAGCCACCCAAAATTCATAGGGTCATCTAAGTTCTCTGGAAACCACCAGTACTGCCCAATAGCTGGGCCCTCAAACTTTCAATGTACATTAGGACATCCAATATTGGAATAACTTAACTTACTGTATTAATTAGTATATTGATTACAATACATCATAATTTAAATGAGATGATACCATACTGACAAAATAGCATAATATAAAGTAAAATAGCACAACATCATCTATCCCTCATCTCTAGGCAAATTCACATAAATTGTTTCCTAAGTCTGAGTCTTTCATCGGTTTGGACAAGGCTGTCAGATGTCTGTTTTTTTTTGGACATGGGGCGGCCTGTGACATGTTCAGAAGGGCATATTCCATTTTCCTTGTGGTTTTCCTTAATGCATTGGTTATCATCATGCAGTTTAACATTTTCCATTATTGATGATACTTTTTCTTTGTGCTCGTCATTTTGCATTTGTTCACTGTCCTGCTGTCTGTCTTGTTTAAGTTGTCTTAATGCCGCTCTGTGTGGACCTCTCTCCTTTATGGGTTATTTAGCATCACCGCTTAGTTGGACATCATCTTTAGCTTCAGTTGTTTCTGTGTATACTGTTCCCCTTCTGTATGATGTCTTCACTTGTCTTGTTTGCATACACCTGGAGTTCTTTAGTTTCCCTGCGGCTTCACAGAATTTAGCAAAGTCTGTTTTTGTTTCGGTCTCAATTTCTGAACCACTTCATCAGGTTTTCATCTTCATTGTTTTGATGTCCTAAACTTAGCTTACAATCACGAACCCAGTGTCCTCATTGCAATATCTGCATCTTCCCTAATTATTTGTTCTTGGGTGTCTTAGATAATTTCTGCCTTCATGTTCATTCCTAAGTGTCCAGTTGTTGCATTGGAAAGTTGGAGTTTGACTTCCTGTGATCGTTTAATGTTTGTTGAGCATTCAACAATTTGCATGAACACTATTCTAATGCTGTCCCAGTCATCATACTTCAGTTTAAGAGCTTTAGAAATTTCTGTTAGTAACCCATTTACAAATGATGTTTTCAAGGTGAGTATTTGTCAAGATCTTCATTTTCATTCATGCCAGAATGTTCCATCTATGTTTGTTTGAAGCGCTCTTCAAATTCTGCAACACTTTCTCCTGTCTTCTGCATGCAAGAGGAAATTTTAGCCCAATAAACCTCGGCAGGTTTCAGTTTGAACAAGAAAGTCTGTACAGCTTCCCTTCCAGTCTCAATATTTTCTTGAGATTCACCAATCTGTCTTTCAACACTTTCTGTTAGTGCCTTTTGGTCATTGCCATTAACAATCATCACACCATCCAGTGGATGTAAATTATAGTTCCTCTTCAGAAACTGGAGCCGCGTCCAGAAGACGCTCCAGTGTGATGGCTCTGAATAGTGTGTATAATCAAACCAATGAAATGGATAGACGTCATAGACGGTTGACGTCAAGGGCCAGAAAGCTTAAAGCACATTCAGCTCTTTTGTCATTCAGCAAAGCGTACTCTGTGTGTGTGTGTGCAAACATTTCAGCATCTCAGCAAAAACATAAAAAAAGAGAAACTATGTCCAAATCACTATTATTGTTATGGTTCCAGTAAAGGGAGTCTTCGCTGCGATACCTCATGGTGCTGTACCCACTCGTGCCGAGGCAGAGCGGAGAAAGTACTCATGGGGATCGCAGCGGGACCTCGTACAGACGGGCGAGCCCCTCTCTCCGCTCTCTTCACCGAGGTCCGCCGCTGCCCGTGAGAGTGAGGAAGCCCGCGCTGCGGCTCCTTCCCATGATCAGGGCGGTGCAGGGCTGTTGCTCTCTTCATCTGTGGATGAGGAGATGCACTGCCCCGAGGAGGCAGTAGCTTCTTCGTCGCCTCATTATGAGGAGCTTGTAGAGGGGATGACTCGAGCCATTGCCGAATTAAAAATCGAATGGCCGGACGAGGATATTGGCCACCACCTCCAAAACGGAGCCTTCAGTTTTTCCCTGATCTCCATGCTGAGGTAGTGAGATCGCGGGAAAGACCGTTTTCTGCTTGTCTTTTTGTCCCGTCCTCGGACTTTTATGGGGACGTCGCGAGCATGAGAGAGCATGGATATAGGACGATCCCCCGCCTCTGCATCGTCCTTGAAGGCTCCGTCCCTTCCCACCAGACCGTTACGAACATCTTCGGCCCTGGTTGGGAAGGGGTACTCGGCGGCAGGTCAGGCTGCTGCATGTCTGCATACAACTGCAGTATTGCAGGCATATCAGGCTGACCTGCTCAGCAAGTTGGATGAGAGCGAGAGGGTAAGCTCTGAAAATATTAGAGAGCTCCAGAGGGCTGCTGATCTGTCTCTGCATGCTACCAAAGAGACCGCTAGGGCTATTAGCCAGTCTATGGCAGCTTTGGTAGCCGCAGAGAGGTATCTGTGGTTGACTTTGTCACAAGTTAAAGACAAAGACAGAGCATGTCTGGTGAATGCCCCGCTGGTTCCCCGGGGTCTGTTTCGGCGATGCTGTGAATAAAGTCATTAGCAGGCACCGGGAGGCACACAAGCAATCAGCGGCTTTTCAGCAGTCCCTTCCTCGCCGTTCTCCAACTTGCTGGGCTGAATGCAAGCTTCTCATACTGTGAGACGCAGAAGCAGAGCTTCGCCAACCGTGCTCCTCCACGCAGAAAGAGGAGGGGTTGGCGTCGTTCTGTCAAGGGCTCCTCTAAGCCAAAGCAGGACTTGAGAGTCACGCTTCAGGTAAAGAGGAGCTCTCGTAAGAAGCCTTGAGGCTCCTGCTCTAGAGCTTCAGAGGGCAGCCCCCCAGCGAAGACGACAGGTTATACCGCATTAGACAGTCCCTGCCAGTCTTCATTGCCCTCAGGGGATTTTTCACTAACCCTGCCAATGTTACAGGGCGTGGAGGTCCCCAGCAAACGTCAACCTCAGCCTCAGCCCGTCATAGACAGCATCAGGGGGCTGAGAGTAATAACAGCAGGCGCTCACGGAGAACCGGCCGTGAGACCATCTGTGGCTGGCTCGTGTGTATACAATCAGCTGGTTCTCCCCTCTCATTCAGAGGCTGGCTCCCTTAGTAGGTTTTCTGGCAGCGTGGAAACTACTGCCGAATATACCTTGTTGGGTCCTGCTGACTGTAGAAGGAGGTTACAAAATTAAATTAGGGAAACCTCCACTGTGCTTTGCGGGTGTATTTCCGACACTTGTGCGCGCCGTGCAGGCTCTGGTAATGGAGCAAGAAGTACAGACATTGTTGAGAAAGGAGGTCATCGAGGTGGTCCCTCATCACGCTTACTGCTTACTGTCAAGCAGGTCGTGTCACAAATCAAGTCCGGAGACTGGTTTGTCACGATAGATCTAAAAGACGCATACTTCCATGTGTCCATCCATCCTTCTCACAGGAGATATCTGAGGATTACTTTTGGAGGCAAAGCATTCCAATATCGAGTTCTCCCCTTCGTTCGGTCCCTCTCACCCAGTATGTTTACAAAGTGTGTGGACAGGCATTCGCATCCTCAATTATATAGACGACTGGCTAATTTTAGTACAGTCAGCGGAGCAGGCGAGAACACATCGAGATGTAGTTCTTGCCTATATGTGGCGTCTCGGGTTGAGACTGAACCCCAAGAAAAGTGTTCTTTCTCCGGTACAGAGAACCACATATCTTGGCATGGTTTGGGATTCAACCGCGATGCAGGCTCATATGACACCTGCGCACATCGTGTCGATCTGCACTGCAGTCTCGAGAGTGAGAGAGGGCCAGTCACTCACTGTCAAGCAGTGTCAGAACCTGCTGGGTCTCATGGCAGCTGCGTCCAACGTCATACCTCTTGGCCTGCTGCACATGAGACCCCTACAGTGGTGGCTTCGGAACAGGGGCGTTTCCTTGAGGGGAAATCCCCTCCACATGATCAAGGTGTCATGTACGACGAGCTGTACGTGCCTAAGACAAGTGGGGGGCCCCCAAGGGGGCCCCATCAGGGCCCGGTGTTGGGAGCTCCGTGTCACCGGATGCATCCCTCACTGGTTGGGAAGCAGTCATGAGTTGCCGTTCGGCCCACAGTCTGTGGACTGGTCGTCATCTTATGTGGCACATCAACTGCCTGGAGATGCTGGCCTTGTTTCAAGCTCTGAAACACTTCCTAATAGACCTGATGGACCAGCATGTGTTAGTCTGCACCAGCAACACCTTATATTAACCACCAGGGGGGGCTGAGATCGCGGCTGTTGTACAAACTAGCGCGCCATATCCTTCTGTGGG
The DNA here is from genome assembly GCA_032353835.1 of Enteromius viviparus. Lineage (NCBI taxonomy): Eukaryota > Metazoa > Chordata > Actinopteri > Cypriniformes > Cyprinidae > Enteromius > Enteromius viviparus. Next base: position 12,776 of record JAUCNO010031782.1, on the reverse strand, counting down.
CCCAAGACAAACTACTCTCACTCAGAGTAGTTTATTTACCCGGGAGGTTGAATGTGGAAGCAGATTTTCTGTCGAGGCAGATTGAGGCTTCCAAGGCCCCTATTTCGGTAGTCCCCTTGTAGAAGATCTGTGCGGCAGCGGGGTGGTCCACCCCTCACACTTTCGTTCGGTTCTATGGTCTAGACCTACGAACTACTCCTGGTGCTGCTGTGCTTGGTGAGTAGGCACACACACTGGGCAGGATTTGAAAGTGCGGGGAAATCCGTTCATCTTGTTCCCCATAGCGTATTCTGGATGCGGCTCGAGTTCCTGAAGAGGAACGTACAACTGTAACCCTAGTTCCTCAAAGGAACGAGAAGCTGGGTCTAGCCAACCACACTTTCTGCATCCCTGCTGGCGTTTTGCTTCATGACAAGGAGGCTGAATGCCGGTATCACTCCATGTGCTTAAAGCTTCCTGGCCGGTGACGTCACCCGCCTATGAGGTCTATCTATTTCATTGGTTTGATTCTACATACTGTTCAGAGCCGTCACGCTGGAGGCGTTCATGTGGACGCTGTGTCTCGTTCCCTAGTAGGTAACTTTTTCACAGTGTGAGTTTGTCGTTCATCGTTTTGCTCATACTCCTCCTCATCGTCAATTTCAACTTCAGGTCTTCTGTTCTTGACTATTACAGGAGCAAGTCTAAACTTCATGTTGTTCTTGGTAATTCCAGCATGTGTGTTGCATCGTTATCATCAAAGCTGCTTGAAGACTTTGATTCCAGTCATTTAGAAAGCAAATTGTAATTTTCATTTAACAGTCTTTCCTAACACTCTGCAATTGTTCAGCCAGTGCACGAACCTTTGCTTTCTCTGCTTTGATAATCTTTCAAACAGTCTTTCATTGGCAACAGGTTTGTAGAATCCATCTGAACTGGTAAACTCTAAACAGTGGACAAATGCAGTAATTTCTTATTATAATAGTGCTCTTATTATAATATTAATATTTCCACATGACCTAATTCTTACAGGCAGAGTTTATGATTTTTCAAAAAAACTTTAGAGAATTAAGTTGGGCCGAGCCCAAAAGCAAACATGTAGCAATCAGCAGTAAGGGGCATGTCTTTTTTTGATGTGGAAAACACATTAGCCGAGATCGACAGAAAGCTGAAAATGGCAGATAAAAATTCAGCTGAAAGCTGAAAATTCTGCAGAACAAAAAAAGGCTTACAATAAGGAATGAAATAGAACACGAGTAAATATTGGACTCAAGTGCTGGAGAGAACTAAACGTGCGGGAAGGCCTGTGATGGATGGCCGAGGTTGCTTTGCTTCTTCGCGACAGGTGAGTAACATTGGTTTTCCAAATATATGCTGTACTTTGCATGAATATGCTCATGTGTCATATTGACTTATCTGCAATCGCATTGTCATTCCCTTTAGCTATGATAAAGACATATTTATTTCCACACCCTATAAACCCTTGTACCCAGTGTTCCCCATCGTCCTCCGTATGAAACAGAGCTAAACCATTCACGGTACAACACACAGTACTAACACATTCGACCGATATTACCTGACTAACACATTGATTTCACTTATTGATGACATCATACCTTCAGCCGGTTGGCACAGCACAATCTGCCATAATCATTGCCTAGTCATGGTTGCATATAAGGGGTGGAGCTATCAAAAAGGGGGTGAGACTCTTTTGGTGTAGAAGTATGTTTGTTTTGTTGATTTCGAATGTCAATATTGACTACCAGAAATAACTGAACATTTTGTTGTTGTAACCTGATGTGCGCTCTCCTCATGTCACTTCATGTCATCTTCTTACTCATTAAACTATGACAGGTCCTTTACTGCGAAAAGACTGACACTGCAATACTCTGAAGTAATTAAACTATGACACCATGAGCTTTTTAAAACCATTTTCATGTTTTACTTTAAATTGGCTTGGAAAATATGTAAATATGCATATGCCCAGCCCAGTGTACCTAAAGTTAATATGGTAATTTAAAGCTTTAAAATAAGGTGACCAGATGTACCATGCTTTTAAATCAGTTCTGCAGTGCTATGAGGACATACAATGATAGATTTGAGCAGTGCAAACCAATACCTATTTATTCTAGCCAATTTACAAATCTTGAAAAAATATTTAGAGGAAAAAATATAGGACAGCAAGATGCAATATAAAAATACAGATAAAAAAATCTGAACTGCAAGATAGGTATTAATTCAGACTTCAGAGGTACAAATAAAAAATGAAAACAAATAAAGTCTTGTGAAATAATTTTATTTTATTATGTGGTGTGGTGTCGGACTCCACCAGAGGGCAGTTGTCCCTTCGTTCCCTGTTAAAGGACTCTTACTATGAGCTCTTGTCTCCTCCCACCTTATTTTTTCGCCATGACTGCCAATTGTTCCTCTGCCCCCTTGTCTTGTATTTTGCTGTATTTAAGTACCTTACTGTTTGTTTACTAGGGCTGTTCATTGTGGATTTACCCAGCATTTTCCCCTTCGCGAGTCACTTCACAGGATCGCCACCGCCCCCAAGTCACTGCACAAGATGACCACCGCTCCTGAGCCTTTGCACAGGATGGCTACTGTTCATGAGCCCCTGCACAAGATGGCCGTCAATGACACTAATTTCCCAGAGGTTCCGCTGGTGGATGCACAACCTCTAGATCCTGTTATCCTGGCCCAAGAGCCTTTGTTCTGTCCGGTCCTGACAATGGAGGGTCCGCCAGTGGCTGCACGATTCCCGGAGATGTTCTTTCCTGAACCGGCCATGGAGGCCGTTGAACTCTCATTCGGACCTGCCCAGGCTACAGGCTTAATAACAGCCAGTTTTAAGGTTTTGTTAAATATCCTAATGACAATGATGAATTAATAATAGACAGAAGAGGATATATGACTTCTGGAAGCAGCTCTTTTAATAGTTTAGATGGAATAGGGTCTAACATACATGTTTTTGGTTTAGATGATTTAACAAGTTTAAACAATTCTTCCTCTCCTATGGTAGTGTAATGCTATGGGCATTTCTTGTATGTTTGTCAGTCTATGAAGTTGCATGTACGATTGTGGTTTGGGTTTGTTTTGCGTTGTTTCAGCTTTCTTTGTTTAACATTAAATATTCATTGTTCAAGTGTATCTCTGCCTCCCGTGTCTCCCATGACTCACTTCACCACAGCAACCGATTGTGACAGATAGACTGACCACACTAAGATGCCGTTCACAGCCGTGTCTAACATTGCCGGTTCCGGTTTCCCAGCCAAGAGAGCTGTCGAAGGTCCTCGCAGTTCCTAGGCTGCCATTAACGGGTCTCAGCCCCGTAGCACGGTTTGAGGAGCCGTGTGACACCGTGTTGGTCCCGGTATTGCAACCAGGAGAGCTGTGTCAGTTCCTCGAGATTCCTAGCCCGCCATTAATGGGTCTAAGCACCTTAGCACTGTACGAGAAGCCATGTCTAACATTGTCGGTTCCGGTTTCCCAGCCAGGAGAGCGGTCAAAGGTCCTCGCAGTTCCTAGGCCGCCATTAACTGGTTTCATCCCTGTAGCACGGTCCGAGGAGCCATGTCAAACACTGTCGTTCAGGTTGCACAGTCTGGAGTGCCGTACAAAGCTTTCACAGTGTCTAATCCACTTCTGTCAGGTCCCAGCCCCGAATTACCATGGCCCGAGCCTCCCGAGTCCATCCTCGACGCTGACTTCCCATGGCGGATCCACCATGTTTGGACTCTGGAGGTCCCGCTGGTGGCGGCACCTCCTCCGAGTCAGTCCATTTGGGTAGCTCAGGAGTGTGCACACCGCCCTGAACTAGCCACAAGGGCTGTCAATGAACTCTAGCAATGCTCTGAATCAACCAAGGAGGCCATTATTGAACTGTCGGTCCACCTTGAATCAGCCACGAAGGTTGGTCCACCTTGAATCAGCCACGTCTGCTCGGCCCTGGAGGGCGTCATCACTGTCTGTTCAGCCCAGGAGGGCATCGTCACTGTCTAGTATGCCCAGGTGGGCTTCCCAGCCATCCGCGCCACCCAGGAGGGCATCTTCACTGTCTGGTCAGCCCAGGAGGGCATCCTTGTTGCCTGGTATGCCCAGGTGGGCCTCTCTGCTCTGCCCTGGAGGGCTTCTCTGCCGCCTGCTCCACCCAGGTGGGCGTCTCTGCCACCTGCTTTGCCCAGGTGGGCTTCACCACCACTTGATCCACCACTTGAGCATTGCCATCCCCACCGCCCCCCTTAAGACTTTATGTTGTTGCCCCGCAATCTGGAAGCCGCACCTAGGGGGAGGGCTCTGTAACGCTGTGGGCGGTTCTTGTATGTTTGTCAGTCTTTAAAGTTGCGTGTACGATTGTGGTTTGGGTTTATTTTGCTTTGTTTCTGTTTTTTTTGTTTAACATTAAATTTTCTTTGTTCAAGTATATCTCTGCCTCCCGTGTCTCCGTGCCACTGAAAAACGACTTGCTTCACCACAGCGACCGATTGTGACAGGTAGAGAATGAGTGGAATTTTTCCCCCGGGAATTTCCAGTCTGAAGCGATACTGTAGCTGACGGCTGCACAGTTTCTATTTTATCTCTAATAGTATTAATCTTGGAAGTAAAATATTGCATAAAGTCATTTCTGCTGTGATCTTGTGGAAAAGTTAGTACGTGTTAGAAAAAAAAATTGTGCGTGATTTTTCTTTGTTATCTCCGCAAACTGATTGTAAAAAGCCGCCACTAAAATGAACTGAAACTCCACGAAAACATGACACACAGACATGAGAAATATATCTACATTACAAACTCCACGTGAGACGCACGCGACATGAGCACGCCCACAATAGCTCATGTGCTCAAGCGCGAAAGACAGGAAACAAACACTCACTTCAGCTAAGAAGATAACAGATGGATTTAACTCACTATAAGTGCTTACAGAATCCAACGTGTTTAAAATTGAACTGGAAATTAGGTGCTGGGCGTCCAGCCAGAGGAGAATTGGACCCAACTAAGCCTGGTTCTCCCAAGGTTTTTTTCCCCATTCTCTCATGGATGGGGTTTTGGTTCCTTGCCGCTGTCTCCTCTGGCTTGCTAAGTTGGGGACGCCTGATTTCCAGTGATTATCATTGTCTTGACTACAGAGACCGTCTCGGCATTTCATAAATAAAGTTTAATTCTCGTCATTATACATTACCATCACTTTGTTCTTCTATTTGATAATGTTCAGTGCTTTGGTACAATCTGTATTGTTAAAAGTGCTATATAAATAAAAGTGACTTGACTTATTTATCATGGAGAAATAGCAACTGTATTGGCTTATGATGGGGACGGTGCTGATTGAAAGATTGGTAACAGCTGATTTGAGTTTCGTACTCGCTTTCTCCCGAAATTGGTTTATAAACTACATTTAAAATAATATTGAAAACAAAAATATTCGTGTCAATAAGTGAATAAAAAATCTCATCTAAATCTCTTCAGAAGTCCTATGTAATCCATTTTTAAAGGAGAATTTGGGTTAAGTTGTTTCCTATCTAAAAAAAAATCAACAGGTTGTGTTAAAGCAGGCATTGAGGAGGAAACCACAGACAGTTACTAACACCAACATGTTCTCACAGCCAGAGGTAAGATCCAGTGATTACAACATTTCTCCCTTCTCTGTGTAGTCAAAATAAAGCCACTATAATACACTAGCCGCATATGCCTAAACTAGACTTTTCAAGAAAATGTGCTTTTGCTATCTGGCCAACATTAGGGTTTAGGGCATGCATTCATGTGCTAAATGTTTTAAGTGGTTGTTAGTGTGGTTGCTATATGTGGCCTAATATATAAATACATAATTTAAGATAAGATGATATGATGAGTGGTGTAGTGCTACATTTCTCCACAGTGTAAAATTTTTGGATGATCTATTTCTTTGAACCATCCAATGGCAGAATATTTCAAGAGAATGTTTTTATGTCTCTTGCCTCCCGTGTGCTCACTGAATTTTCATTTAAGTTTGATAGAAATTGCGAAACACAAGATATGACTGGCTCATTATCTTGTAATAAGTCTCACATACTGTGTCTTGTTCTCTTAATCACTCTTTTGGCTGATTACCTACAATAATGCTTGCAACAGGTCTACAGATCAGCCTGAATGAGTGGAAATAATTAGAGAGTAAACAGCTCGCTCATTAAGAGAGCCAAAAAAAAAAAGAGTTGAAATGATGATCTGAGTGTTCTGGGTTCATGAAAGCAGTTGAGTTAAAGAAAGCTGCACACCTGATGTGTTGACAGAGACCCTGATTACTAATGGTCAATTAAGAAAGTTAGTGACAAAGAACACAAAATATGCTTTTGGTGGAATTACTATTGTAACGAACGGACTGAGGGTCAAGCTGGGATCCAAAGGCAAACACTTTATACACAAACGTGGTCAAACACCGGCAAATAGTTCAAGCCAGTCAAAGGCAAAAGAGTAATTACAATAAATGGGCAAGGGTCAGGGCAGGCAGCAAACAATCAAAAAACTAGAAAACAGTCCAAGGTCAAAAAACGCAAAGAAACAAAGAAAACCACAAGAACAAGGAACAGTATGGCTTTGCAATAATCAGCGTATGAGAGAGGGTGAGGGCTTCTTTTATGCTAGATAGAGGCGAACACAAGACAGAACCAAACAATGGGAACAAGACACAAGAAACCAGGGAACCAATCAAAACAGGACACATGAAACCAAGGAACCAATTTGGACTCAACAAACAGACAAGGGTAGCAGTGATGCGCTGGTTGACCCGAATTGAGGGGGTGCCCACGTTCATCCGTGGTCACCCGCGGTTACGAGTCATCCAAAAATATTTTAATGATATTTGGGTCGTGGTCAGTCGGGTCGTTTGAAATAAAGATGTTAATTAAACCTTTGTAATTAATATAGTATGTAGACACAGTTTTCTATTAAATATATAGGCCTAAACTTTATTGGTTAAATTACTGGGGCGAAAATGACGCACAAGCTAAGTCTGCATGTAGAGATGGAGGCGGCAAGAGAAAAGGTGAAGACTCTGCAAATACACAAATAGAAAGAGCAAAGTGTGGGAAACATTTGCCGAAACAATGAAAGATGATGACCAAAGTGCTGGCTTTGTCATTTGTAGGTTACCTTTTGAATGTTGAGCGTTATTAACTGTTGAATAAATGTTGACGCGGGACAAATTTCCTGATTTCCCAACACACTGAACTGAGCAACGCCATTGTATAATTTTAATAAGCTACTTTTAAACGCATATAGCTCAGTAATGACAGTTTTATGTATTTTCTGAGTGGGGGTTGGATTTTTGTTTGGAAAGTCGGGGGAGAGACACACACTTCGATAAGACATGCAGCATCTTAATTAGGAAAATGAAACGAAATAAATGAATACATCAAGCCTTTATTACATATTACATTTATTAATGCTATATCAACATTCAGAAAACGAACATTTTGCGCTCCTAAGGGCTTTCACACTTCTAGACAGCTGAAATGGAAATTGATGGGTCGCCTTAAGAACTACCTGCTCTAGCCGGGCGCACCACGAGCTCTGAGCGCTGCACGTCAGCGAGCGCATAAAAAAAAAATGCGGGTCAGGAAGAGGGTCAGGTACAATATTTTCTCTCTTTTTTTTGCTGTCCGAGTTGCGGGCGGGTTAGTTGACAACGTCGGTTTACACATTGACCCGCGCATCACTGGTCCACATGTCTTGTCTCCCCCGCTGTCTGTGTCATTTTGGTTTTGCCCTCATTAGTTTGATCATTTCACCTGGGTTGTACACCTGCCCTCACTTTTGTCTTTGATTTGTATGGTTTAAATACCGTTGTCTTTTTGTTGAATTTAGGTCTTGTTAATAATGAAATGTTCTGCTCTCTGCCTCGTTGGGAGGCTCAACACACGCACACTGAGAGAGAACTCTCGTCTCGCCTCATGCTCATTTATGACAGAACAAGACCTTGCATGCAACAGAGCGAACGCGCACATCCTCGCGGACTCCGGTTCGTCTCAGCGGATCTCCCTACCTGGAAGTCGGCTAGCGATTCAGCGTGGTCCGGAGCCAACAACTTCTCGCCGTGTTGATTTGCGGGACGCAGCTCTGGTCTCGTAGCCACGGCACGTGATGCCGAGTGGGGCTCCCAAGCGAGCCGCTCCCGATCGCTTCGTGGGAGGAAGCAAGGAGAGTTCGGGAGATTTTTGAGCTGGCAATCAAGATGGCGAACGAGGGGACGGACGTTGCTTCTGCCTCACTGCTACAGCTTCAGCCAGCGTCTGCCACGCTGTCAGCGCCACTGCCAGCCATGCTGCCACAGTCTGTCACGCTGCCAGCACTTCTGCCACTGCCTGACACGCTGCCAGCGCTTCTCCCACTGCCTGACACGCTGCCACCACTACTGCCACCATCTACCCTGCTGCCAGCACCACTGCCGGCCACACTGCCACGGTCTGTCACTCTGCCAACGTCACTGCCACTGCCCCAGGCAGAGCCTGCCATGCTACCACTGCCCGAGCCAGAGCCTGTCATGTTACCACTGCCTGAGCCAGTGCCTGCCATGTTACCACTACCCGAGTCTGCCCCGCTGCCGCTGCCAGAGCCGGCCCAGCTGTTGCTGCCACTGCCAGAGCCTGCCACACTGCAGCTGCCATTGCCATAGTCCGTCCCACTTACGCTGCCAGAACCGGCCCAGCTACTGCTGTCACTGCCAGAGCCTGCCACGCTGCCGCTGTCACTGCCAGAGTCTGCCCCACTGCCGCTGCCAGAACCGGCCCAGCTACTGCTGTCATTGCCAGAGCCTGTCACACTGCCGCTGCCAATGCCACTGCCACTACCAGAGCCAATGGTGGAGAAGGACCTACCACCGTGGCCCGACCCACTAGAACTAATTATGGGGAAAGACCTGTTATTATGACCCGACCCTCCTGAGCCTGTGGTAGAGGAGGATCTGCTGTGGCCCGACCCACCTAAGCCCATGGTGGAGGACCTACTGCCGTGGCCTGACCCCCCTGAGCCAATAGTTGAGGATCTGCTGCTGTGGCCTGACCCACCTGAACCTGTGGTGTAGAAGGACCTGCCACCTTGGCCCGAGTCTGCTGCACTGCCAGAGCACCCTTGAGAGCCTGCTGTGCTGCCAGAGCTCCCTCCAGAGGCTGCTGCACTGCCAGAGCACCCTCCAGAACCTGCTGCGCACCCCGTGCGCTCTCCAGAACTTGTAAGTAGTGTAACATTCTGTTCCTGTCTTGTCTTGTCTCCCCCGCTGTCTGTGTCATTTTGGTTTCTCCCAATTTAGTTTCATTGTCTCGCCCTGTTGTTTAACACCTGCCCCTTACTTTATTTTTGATTTGTATGTCTTTAAATATCGTTGTTCTTTTGTTATATTCAGGTCTTGTTGATGTTTGTAATGTCTGCTAACATCTGTGTATTCCCCGCGTGTGTACCTTTTGCTGCCTCGTCAGCTTTTGTTTTTGTGATTAAATATTTTGGTTATTGAATCTCTCTTGTCCTTTGCTCGGTTACTGAGACATGCTAAAATGTTAGTTCTGTCATGTTTTAAAACAGCATACCACCGACCACCTGCACTAAAGCCTACCTCAAACCTAACCGATAGTGTTATCTAAAGCAAATGTAAAATAAAAAACATAAAGTAACCATGCTCATTTAATTTGCATTTACATTACAAGTGGAACGCTGTACCAGGTGAGTAAGCAAGCAAGTTTGCTACATTCAAATAACCATACATATGAAGCTGGTTATGTGATGTAAACATCAAAATGTCTTAGCTAAAAATCATGATTGTGGTTTGTGAGGAGATAACATAGTATTGTGCAAGTATTGTGCTATATTAAAATTTCTGTATTCATTCAAGTTAAAGCTGTCTAACAATTGATTACCAAGGCAGGCTTACAGATAAATGTTCTAATGGTAAGAGATTGCAACACTTGTAATATTATGTGCTAATGCACTTTGCCACAAGCCTCTCATTGCACACTTAACAGCTGCACTTTGATTAATGGGCTATACAAGCTACAATAATATTAGAGGATGTACAGACATGATACAATACTAATGAGTTTATTCTATTGACTCTAAATGTTACTGGTCTTGATTTTGTTTCACACTTATCTCTTTATATATATATATATATATATAGTGTGTATATGATATTCAATTATTTATTCATGCTGGTATTTGCTATTTTGATCTGCATTATTGGGATATTTCACCTTAAAAAATTCCAATTCTATCTTCAATTTAAACACGTATCGCTTTCTTTTGCGCAGAACAAATTAATATCATTTTAAAAATAGATTTCACTATTATTTTAATAGCCAACAATAGACATTCTACTAACTATAACTTAAGTAACTTAATAACTACAAGTCAACTACATAACAACTAATTCCTATTAATTTGCAACATGTCTTCTAACTCTCTGAGTAGACAGCACTTTTGGTAAAGAAAGTGTTACACTTTATATTAAGTTGACCATTCCTATGTAATAACTACTGTATGATGTTACACATCAGCAGTCAGTAAGTTAGGTTTTACATAAACGATGGTTAGTGTGCAGAATGTTTACTTCATATTAAGCAGACAGATCCTGAGGAGTTACCATGTACAGTGAGTAAATAACAGTATTACAGTGGTACACCAACTCCACCAACTCCAGATCCAACTCCTCCCACTTTAGATATCCCTAAACCGTTTCCATCCCCTGGATCCCATCTCCTCACCCCCTGAATCAATCTTAAACATAATATTGTTACAAAATGTAATAACATAATTCTTGATACAAGTACCTTGTAAATTAAAAAAAGCATTGTTACCAATGTCCTGTTACACATTTGTACTTACCTTGTTACATTTGTGTAGTTACAGAAATATTACAGCTGTTAATACTATGTACCACTGGTTCCCTTTCAGTCGGTCACTCTGACGTCACATGGGTGACCGACGAATAGGAATCTCACTTCGAGATGCCAAAACAACTCTACGTGTATGCAAACACGCCAATGATTTTCCTTGGCATATGCTAATTAGGATCAGCTGAACCCAATCGCCTTGCAAGTATAAGTCGGTCAGCATGATCTAGCATTCATTAGTTTTTCGCTTTGGAGCCGAGCATAGGAAGGAGAGTTCAGTTCAAGAAATGAGGCATTAGGTTTTGGAGCGGTGTCCGATGGACACTCAACCATACCAGATACTGATCCAGAACTGGTCACTTTGCTTTCCTGGGCCGCCAGGGGTATCGGGATTAAGTGGAACCCTCCACAGCGTCCTGAGCCTCCGAGGCGGGATGACTGGTACTGAGGTGTGCCTCGTACTGAGGTACGGAGGCCCACTTCGGTGCCTTTCTTCCCGGAGGTGCATGATGAGCCCACTTGGTCGTGGAAGGCACTTTTTACTGCCAGGAAGCGATCAAGTGGATTATCCTTCTTCACCACACTTGATGGTGGCGTAGCGAGGGGCTACACGGGGGTCCCCCAGATAGAGAGCTCTGTTCTGATGCAACTGTGTCCTCAGGTTTCTACCTCCTGGCAGGATAACCCGTCGCTCCCCTCCCGGGCCTGTAGGCATTTGTCGATGATAATGCCTATAAAGCCTGAGGAGAGGCTGCGTCTTCCGTACACGCTGTGGCGTTGTTGCAGGTGCATCAGGTTAAGGCACTGAGAGCTCTGCATGAGGTCGGACACGATCCAGAGGTTCTCCGAGCTTGTGCCACGAGGGACCTCGCGCTTGAAGGTTACGACGCATGCCCTGGGTTGTGCGTTGTCCAAGATGGTGGTCCAGCAGCGCCATCTTGGCTGTGTTTGGTGGACATGAGTGATGCAGACAAGATTAGGTTCTTGAATGCTCCCGTGTCACAGACCGGCCTCTTGGCCAGCTGTCCCCACCGCCAAAGAAGCAGACTAAGACTCCGTCACGTCCACCGCAGATGGCCCGCTGCACTCGGGCTCTGCTGGCACAGCCTCAGCATGCTCGTCACGGAGGGCGGCCCCTGCTGTCACCCTCTGCTCCTCCACCGCCAGTGCAGCAGCCGCATCGAGGAGCTGGCAGCCGGGTTTCCGTCCAGCCCGTCCAGTCCCCTGCAGGAAAACACAAGGGCAGGAGGTCCCAGGACGGGTGACCCAGGGTTAGAAGATACTGTTCTTCGGGGTGGACGAGCCCTCCACTCCCTCTTCGGGGAGGGCCGGGGCGACAAAATTCCAAAATCTCGACAAGAAGAGCGGTTTTCTCTATCTCTGGGTCCCCTGAGGGACGAGGTGCTGTGGACAGGCCTTAAAAAAAGCTTTTGTTACACACTCACTCTCCTCTCATTTCAGGCAGCAGTCAGAGCGCAGGGAGCACAAACCAAAGGACTTCCGGCCTCACTTCTGCCGGAACACAGGTCATTTGCACACACAAACACATACAGGCCTCCCTCCGACCCGGCTCAGAGACGCTCGGACTGGACCCCTGTGTTCCCCCTCGCTGCCCCACCTCCGGCACCCCGGTGGTCTCAATGGTACCTCTTGCTCGGTTCTTGGATGCCTGGATAGCTTAGATGCTTCTCTTTCTGCAGCAAGGGTTGGAGCGAAAGGCTGTCTCCCTCCACTCTTAAAGTCTATGTGGCTGTTATCGCTGCAAACCACGACCTTGTCGATTACAGGTCTCTGGGTAGGCATGATCTTATCATCAGGTTCCTTAGGGGGGCTAGGGGGTTAAATCCTCCTCGGCCTCCTACTGTACCCTCTTGGGATCTCTCTCTTGTGCTAAGAGCATTGAGAGAGGATCCCTTTGAGCCTTTGCCAGCAGTCGAGTTGAGGTTT
>JAUCNO010031771.1:0-18774 GCA_032353835.1 Enteromius viviparus | reverse complement strand
TAGATAGATAGATAGATAGATAGATAGATAGATAGATAGATAGATAGATAGATAGATAGATAGATAGATAGATATCCAATAAATAAAAATGTTAATCAGCATCTGAACATTTTACTGTAAGTTAAAGGTGGAAATTTAACCTAAAAGTATTTACACAATTAAATTTGCTGTTAATTGCTTGAACGCCATTGTAATAGACAATACATTTCATAAGACCAGTATTTATTAACGAACACCGTAAGGCAAGCTGTTTTAACATTTAATCTATAAACCGCACTAGTTTCTGTTTCCATGTTACTAGTACTTATTTTTTGGATACTACTGGCGAACACGAACATTAAAGGCAGATAAGAATATTCCAAATCTGTAGCAAGGTAGTCAGGCGAACGTAATTCAATGGCAGAAGCAAGTATGAGAGTCAGGCAAGGTCAGAAACGGTAAATCCAGAACAGCAGGGAAATAAGGAAATGATTACAAAGGGGGAATATCCACACACATTGATCAGCAGATCTAACAGAGACAAATACACTTGGAAATTGGGCAACATGTCCTCCAACCAATATGCTAGTTTAGGTAGCTTGTACATTTCAGCGAAATATGACCAATCAGAGCGTATACTACACTTGCGCCCTTATAAGCAGCAGGACATTAGCATATTTAGCTTTGGTGTAGTTCAGGTTGTAGAGCGATGCGTTAGAAGACAAAACACTATCATGTGGTCATGGGTTTGAACCCAGGGGACACAAGTGCTAGTGAATCCCTATGAAACATGCAGCATTTTTGTAACAGGTAGGGTTAGGTGTGGTCATTCGTATGAATTAAACCTACTAAAATACTTTTTAATCACAGTGAGATCAGTGTGGAAAGTCCACATACATTTTTAAACAAAGCAGGCATTTTGATTGATAATGACAGTAATATGCATTTCATGACGACAGACGCAATACAACACTGTCATTATTTTTACGCCCACTAGAGGGCACTTACCTTTAAAACGTAAATATAGGTCTTAATACGGTACTTGCACAAACAACCTGTATAGCTGTTTTTTGTTGGAGGACAGGCTGAAATTAGGCTAGGGGGTGGAGGAACGGATAAGTGGTCATGGCAACATACAAGGCGGGTGGAGACACAAGTTCATAATAAAAGTCCAGGTATAGCAGTGAAGACAAACACACAAAGAATGCACATGGAGCTGGAGTGCCATCCAGCGGATCTTACTGGCACTTCCAGCTGAACCGTTACAACTGGGCACATTGGTGCTGCAGACACTGATTATTTTACATACTTTACAGGGAACACAAAATCCAAACCTAACAGTTTTCAGACAAACTCTGATTTGTTTGAAAAAAAAAAATGCATAATCATAAATACAAAAAAAAAAACAAGTTTGCTGTACACAAAGGTGTAACTTTGGTTTGAGAAGTGGGTGGATTCAATTTGAATCCCATTTTCTACATTTACGTGGGATATATTTTTTATGTTTAGGGACTGTGGTGATGGAAAATCCAGTTTAAGTTAATTATAATGATAAATATTGACGAAAACTTAATAGGCTACTACTACGATCACCAAGATTTCAGAGAATATTTTTTTTAAGTCAAATTTGTGTGAAAAAAAATTGTATAACGTGGGACTTAATTGTCTGGATGTATGCTTACATTGTCCTACATTGGCGGCGGTTACTTGCATTAGCATGCAATATATCTATCCATTTCTTTGTAGACTAGTTCAAAGCGCATAAATAATATTTATGTTATTGTGTGTAAAATGTTATATATGGGAAGAAAAAGACAAGCTATCTCTCAAACATCTTAATTTGATGTTACTTTGTATTCATTTTGTTCTGAAGATGTCGAGTGACTTATGAGCAATTCGTGACAATTCATGCTAATTTGTATGACCTTACTTGTACGATTTGGTACGATTTGTTTAAACCCCATGACAAGTAGGTTTGGGGACAGGCTTAGGTGTAGGTCATTTGTACAAATTCATACCAATTGGTAACTCGTAAAATGCATACTATTTAGCAAAAGTGAGTGAGGTTGTACGAATTTGTATGAATTAGCCACTTCGTAAAATATGTGTGTATGTGTTATATATGTGTGGATATAAGTCTTATATACTTAGATAAACTAGTGAATATTTGCACACTGTATTAAAAAAGTGTGGTAATATGCAACATTTGACATGAATCAAAATCTTTCATAAAACCAAAATGTCTTTCATGAACCTTTTTGCTCCGCTTCAGATGTTGACTACAACAGTATATTATAGTTAGATGTGCCTTCGTTTTCTAAATACTTTCTGTGGCTTCTTTGTTCAAAGCAAACATAGCACCTCTGGCAGATTTGCCTCTTATGTGAACTGATCTTGTTTAAATACGCTTCAGTGAAAAACAAACTGATTTTCTGCAGTGCGGTAATACTTTCTCTCTCTGTTAGGCAACTTATGTCCTGTTGGCTCTTGCCTGGATCTTTGTCCCAGTTTATGTGTCTTCTGGGGTGAGTATTAGACATGCACCAAACCACTGCTTCCATTGAAGTTCCAAGTGGGCTATTTAGCCTGTGAATTAATAATTAAGAACTTATGTTTAATGCCGCCAAATGCACTATGCACAGTCTTTTTCTTTCTCACATCATGTGCTACTTTCCCAGATTTGCCTATTAATTTGCTTAGTTCCCTTTGCACTTCCTGTCTCTCTCTCTATCTCTCTCTCACAATCATAGATTGTCACAATGCCAGAGTATCTGGGTCGGCGGTTTGGAGGAGAGCGAATTCGCATGTACTTGTCAGCTCTCAGTCTGATGCTGTCTGTGTTTACCAAGATCTCAGTGAGCACCAAAACACATACATTCATAACATTTCATATATTTGCCATTTCATTCACATACTCCTGCAAAGCTAAATGTCAGACATTAACCTAAAAAGGCTTTATTTATTGTGACCTGTTTTGCTGTGCTGGCATGTTCCTGTACCCAAGGAATTTAAAGTTGTGAAAGAGAATGTAGTTTAGCTGTTTCTCAACATCTGTTTCTCACTGCAGACACATAAAAACCCTTACACGCAATGCTGCTGCCTTGTTGGCTCACTAACAAACCCGTAATGCTAGGTAGTAAACTTTGGCACTTAAAGGAAAAAATCATTATTTGCAATAAAATTGTTAGATGTTACAAGTGGTAAAACTACAATATAAAAATTTGGGCTCAGTTAGAAATTAGTACTTTGATTTAGCAAGAACATGCTAATGTGATCAAAATAAACTTTAAATAATGATCTTTAAATAAACTTTTCTTTTAAACTTAAAGAAACCTTAAAAATGCATCATATTGCTGTTTTTTAAACAGCATAAGTGCTTTTAACAGTGATAATAATAAAAAGTTATGAGTGGCAAATTAGAAAATATTGCCACCATGTAAAATATTGCCAGCCATTTAAAATTTACTTATTTGTATTAAAACAAAAAATAAAATGCATTTAATATTTCATAATAATATTTCTTATTTACATTGTAAAATGATTAGGGGTTTTTAGCCTTTTTTCAGCCTGTATTTTTCCACCTCAATGAATGAATGTGTTCATAGTGACCAAAAAAAAAAAATGATTTGACAGGTTTTGTACAAGGAAGAACCACATTTTGCCTAAAAATATAGAAAGCTAGATTTAGCATTTTTCCATTAGAGAACAAAATATGATGTTTTTCATTAAGTAAATAAAAGACAGTAAGTAAATAAAATAGAGAACAAGTAGAGACTTTTGCTTAAGGCTCCCATCTAAACAAGACTCAAGTTATTTCTCATCTTCCATAGATTTGATAAGAATAGAATTAAAAGTAAGACCTCAGATATTACTAATAAATTCTTCCAAGACCAACTGATGTAAAGCTATATTGCCAGCGTTCATTTCATAGCTTTATATACTGCACTTTTTAACCATTCCGTTGTCTTTTTAGGACAAACACAAATTGGTGACATAGTATGCAGTTTGATAATCAAATGCAGCAAACTGATCTCAGAATTCTGTATCGTTTACAGACAGATCTGTACTCTGGAGCTCTGTTTGTCCAGGTTTGCTTGGGCTGGAATCTCTACCTGTCCACTGTGCTCATGCTGGTCGTCACTGCCCTCTACACTATCGCAGGTTTGTCCATGTATTTTGCATATATACTGTTCAAATTTTGGGGTTGGTAAGTTTTATTAATGTTTTCAATGTTTTTAGGCTCACCAGCATATTTTACTTATTTATTGTTGTGGAATACAAATACAATTTTTAACAGTTTCCTATTTTACTATATGTGACCCTTCCTCACAAAACCAGTCATGTGTCAGCTTCTCAAAACTGAGATTTATACATCATTTGAAATCTGAATAAATAGGCTTTAAATTGTTTAATTATATTTGGCCGAGATACAACCATTTGAAAATCTGAAATACTGTATGAGGGCATAAAAAAGTGCTAAAGTTGTCCAAATTAGGTTCTTATAAATATTCCAAACTTGTCGTTAGATCGTGTAAATGATAAACTACAAGAGTCCTCGAGTAAACTACTTAACCGCAGAGTAGTAACTGCTGACCAGTTGTTTGAATAAAAGCTGCTACTAAATTAGGACTTATTTAAACTTTCTTACCAAAGCCCACTGGTTCAAAATCAGTTTCTGCAGTAATTATGGTCTACATGACTGATTCCAGCATAATTGCTTGATTACTTTAATCCGCCGCAATTCTGTCACTCTGTTCACTCCTCTGTCTGCATCCGCTGATTCAGACGTGACCCCGTTGACTCATATCACATTAAAGCATCATGAGAGAATTGAGCAATACCCGCTTAGTCCTCTGTTTCACCAGGTGGCTTGGCTGCTGTTATCTACACCGACACTCTTCAGACCTTCGTCATGATCATTGGAGCAATCATCCTCACAATTACAGGTCAGTCAATCTGAGGCCACTTCTTTTATTCTCCTCTGGCAGTGATCTCATGTCAGCTGACATCTTGAAAGTTCATGACAAGAAAAAAATATATAAAAGCAGGTTTTTTTGCACCACTTCTGTTAAGAAAGGACACATTTAAACCTGCATAGCTGGTTTGTATGGAGGTGTGGGAATGGGTAAAATCCCATGAATGTCTTCAACAACATTCTCTAATGGTTTTTGGGAACTGCAAAAAATAAATAAAATAAATGTAGATAAGCAAACTAAATATAAACTCAATGTGACAAAACGCAAGTCTAAACAATTTAAAGAAATTCAAATATTTTAATTGGAATCGATTCAAAATGTACATTTATTCCATTTGATGCTACTAGAGTTAACAATTAAAGCCAAACCTCTACACATTACCCAAAAAAGTAGTAGATTTAGCTGATATGTATTTATGTACATGTTACAGCATTCAATAAGATTGGAGGCTACAGTAACCTGGAGAGCGTGTATTTGAAAGCTGTGCCGTCTAAGATCATCCCGAACACAACATGTCACCTGCCCAGACCTGATGCCATGCACCTGTTCAGAGACCCTGTGCACGGAGATCTACCCTGGCCAGGCATGACACTGGGATTGACCATTCTTGCAACATGGTACTGGTGCACCGATCAGGTATGCTTCAACACTACAACTTTGCATAAAGGACAGTGTTGTAAATGTATTTTGCATTATGAGTTGCATTCCGCTAGAAGATTGACATATTATACTGCAAAGATTGCAGTTTTAGAGACACATGTAAAAGCCTTATAGAAAACGATCTACCGAGATCAAATGTCGTTCACAATTAGACCTTATTCAGGGTAGACACTGAGAGGGAAGTCTATGTCGAGTCCTGCGTCACTAAAACATCTAATACGATTCAAGTATATTCTCACAAAGACTGTGAAAACCGTTTTGTGCAGACTAGCATCAAAAATGATAAGAGTGGAAAATTACAGAACACCATATTTGCGATATCTAACATTGTAACACTTTCCTTCTATAATGTACAGTGCACATTACATCTTAAAAAAATAACAATTAAAAAAAACATTACCAAAATTACCAAAGAAGTACATTATTAAATTCATGGGAATACTGTCTGAGTTGGAGTCCCCTCAAGACCCAATAAATGTGGGATTGGTCTGGGATAATTACTTGGGTCTTCCTGTTGGGGGCTCAAAACTTGGTCTGAATCTCAGTCATGAAAAAAGTCAAATTCAACACTGCACAAAGTGGCTTAGTGCTGCAATTTTTTCTGAGTATGTTTTAGTTTTTTAAAATAGAAAGGTCTTGGTTTGAGTTTAGGTCCAGGTCTGAGGGGTCTTGGTCTGGATCTTGGAAGGTCTTGACTCCAACTCAAAGGATAGTTTTGAAGGCCGGTTCACACCAACAATGATCAGCACAGAAGTCTGGTCTGGCTATTTTTTAGAAAAACTGCAGACAAGCTGAATCAAAATACTTGTTCACTTTGTGGCACTTATGGGAATATGCAGATTTTTTCCACTGTTTCCATTTAAAATATTCAGTTTGAAAGTACCACAAAGTACTAACTCTACATAACAACAGCACCTTTTAGAACGTGGCTAAAAGCACTAATGTGCTGAAAAAGAGATTCGAACGCCTCTCCATAAAGAACTGACAGCATGCAAATGTTTGTATCTGTCTGAAGCGATTCAAATAAAAATCTTTGTCTCGGTGTGAACAGGCCTTGAAATCCGAGTCTGATCTCCTCACATAAAACCATGGACATTAAAATTAACTCTCTGTCAGTTTGTACAGTACCTTTTCAGCGTCCTTTTCCCACAAGCTGAGATAATAATTAGTCAACAACAGGGATGAATGTGAAATCGCCATCACCATGGTCACAAATCCACCACCAAATTCTTGCACTAGTCCAGATTACTCAAAAAAGGCATGTCAATAAAGACAACTTGTGCTTGTAACAAGTTTTGCTTGCCACGTTCCAGTTGAAATGTCTGTATCAGTGGAGACTGCTGGCTACATCATTGCACATTCGTGCCTTTGTACTCAATACAAAGTTGTGGGGGTTTTTTTCTGAAAGAAAGCCACCATAAATCAGTTAGTTTTCATTGTGCCTCTGTGTCAACAATTTATCGCCCAAAGCAAATCCAGACGCGTTAACTGGAACCTTCCCCCTGAGGTGTTTGTAGCTGGCGAGTTTAGATAAAGAGATTCCTAATGGCATACGAGTCTCAACCCGTCTACGAGGAGACGGAGACTTCGTTTGGGAAGCCCGATGAGTGGGAGAAAGTGATTGAGAGTGCATGAGCCGCTTAGCGTGTGTTTGGCCGGTTCGCAGTCCTTCTATCGTATAGGCAGGACTTTGTCTTCGAGGGGACCGTCCGGAGCGGTTCACATTTTGCTGGCCTGATCCATTTGACAGGAGGTCAGGATACGCCTTCCCCTGCCAGTACCTGTGTCCCCCGATCACATGGCCACTGCTTTTAGGAGGTCTATGGAAAACTCCAGGTTTAGCAATCACCACTTTGGCCCGGCCATAAGTGTCTCGAACGGGTGACTTGGAAACCATCTGGTAAAGCTGAAGGGAGGAATAAAAAGAAAAAGGATAAAAAGCCTTTAGGCATGATTTCAAATGTTAAACAAACTATAAACAGTTCTGATAAATTTTTCATTATGAACTAAAAGTAATGTTGATTGATCTGTATATTGGCAGGTAATTGTGCAGAGGTCTCTGTCAGCCAAAAATCTGAGTCACGCCAAAGGAGCGTCAATCTTTGCCAGCTATCTCAAGATGCTTCCCATGATCTTCATCATCTTACCAGGCATGATCAGCAGAGCACTCTACCCAGGTACAACACACACGCTCCAGCTGCTATATCTGCTAGTGCTCCAAAAATTCAGTGCTATGTCATCTTTTGCACAAGCTTTGTCACCTTTTAAATCTATACCTATAGAAAATATTGTCATATCAGCGTAAAGTGGTCAAGCTGGTTTTTGGTAAATGGTAGCTGGTTTGTCATTGCTCCAAAGTGACAAGTTGGACAACACTATTCTACATCAACAAATAGACAAAATCCATCTAAGACCTTAAGCAGAGTAGTTTTATACCCATATAAATATTAATAATACACATCATACTTAACTCAAGCATTTTATTCAAACATTAAATATGATAGAAATAGTAACAAGACTAAACCGTGACATTATAAGCATAGATTTGTAAGAACGGGCCAACTTTATGTACTTACATTTAACTTCATCATTTAATACAATGCACTTATTTTGTATATACATGTTTTGACATTGTACTTGTATACAAAAAATACCTGCATGTAATTGCATCTGTAATTACTTTATAATTACACTGTTGAACCATCCCTTACACCCATGTTTAGCCCTACCCATACCACCAAACCTGTATCCCACCTCAAAAGCAGCAAGAGTCTTGCGATGCAATATGAACACAATAAGTGCAATGTACTTATTTTTTGATGTAAGTATTTAGTAGTTAAGGCCACCTAATAAAAAGTGTTCTGTAACAATTGTGCAATAAAAGTAGGCCTGTTAAATATCCAGTATTACAATTCTGTCCAACTCTTCCACTTATAAACAAAAAATAAGTGATATTAAAAAACGTTTTTATTTAAATAAATGAAAACTAAAATATTTAAAACTACATTTTAGATGCTACAAATTTCATTTTAACATACACGTGCTGTACGTTCAAATTAACTTGCCTAATTTTGTAACATCTAAACATTTTGAGATTTGAGCACAATCTAAACGTAAATAATCTGTAACAGAGAAAAGGAGCATACACAAATCAATATCTAACAATGGTCAACGTATATATAATACCCATACATTTTTTTAAAGTATGTAGATACAGTACACTGACTTAGACTCCAGCTAATATATTGTTTACTGCTAAACATGTTTCCTGAGACCTCAAACTTTTTAATCAGAGCCACATATAGATTACTTTTTCCACTGGGAAATCCCACCAAAATGAGGATCTGACAAACCCTAATAACAAGCTATCAGACTCTCGTATGATACGCAGCTCCATTTACATTTTTCCTTCTCCCACCCATACATATGTTTAGCACTTATACAGGTTCAGGCGTGCTGGAAATGTCAACAGAGTCCGGGAACGTACACCGGCACGCCCTTTGTGCGTTCCATAACACACACGCCTGGCTTCTTTTCATCTACGTAAGACACTCCCAGGTTTATAGGCTGGTGGAGTGAAGAGCCAAATCGAGGAAAAAAGCACTTTCACATTCAGTCACACTTAATCAAAGTCCAACCTACTTTTGTCTTATCTCTGTTCTGCATGTTCAGTCGATTTTTCTCAGCAGTGTTTTGTTCGACATCATCCGATCGCAAGTCCAACATGGATTGAGACAAACGGGCCATCACGTTTAGCGCATCAGGGCTGTGGTCTCCAACACGTCCGGAACCCGTTAACATTCCGTTAGGGAGTTTGTCACTACTGTCAGAGTCAGTACATTCATAGTATTCATCCGACGTTGTGGAATTCTCATCTTTATCCATTAATGAATGTGCACAGGTGACAGCGGTGCTGTCGGCATCATTGTCGCGAATGTCCGTGTTGGCCTCCTTTGTCTGGTTTTCATCCCTTCTGACTAAAGTGACCTCTGCATCTCCAGAGCCCTCTGTTCTATTAACCACCACCTGAAGAGTGCGTGGCTTGGGCACAGGCATATCTAAAGTCTGTTTGACTTCCGTTGGTTCAGGGTTGGACTGCTGTGCTTGTGGTGGAGGGTTGGGTTTGGGTTCTTCTTGCTGGATCAGAGAGCTCGGCGAATTGGATGCATTCACTGTTGCATCTTGATGGGCAATGCTAGAGTCAGTTTCTGGCTGAGATTGGGGGCTTGATTGAACTTTTGCATCTACAGTATCTGTTTTAGGCAATTGTGTTGTTTTAGAACGAGGACTTGCCTTATCTGGTAATGGTTGTTCAGGTGGGGAAGTGAAAGGGTCTTTAAAGCGGATCGCTTGAGATGTTTCGAACATTTGGGAGCGCATTAAATGCACCGACGCTGGCTTGCTTGTATCACGGATATTAATAAAGCCAATAACATCACTGGGTGGGTCTGGCTCAGGCCAGATGGGCAAGTAGGAAATGAGATCTGCCTTTGCAAGACCTACAAGCCCTGGGTGCATTTGGGGTGCTTCTACCAATTGCCTTTTAGGCTTGGGAATCTGGACCATAGGATTTTTGGAGTTACTGTTCTTGGCACTAGCCTTGTCTGAAGAGGCTTTGCTTGCTGAATCTATATTAAGTAATGCATATTTGGGATTTATTAATTTTCTTGCAACAGATACTGGAACAGGGGGAGGAACAGTGATTGGGGCAGGGTCAGGCTCTGGAGGATCCGCCAGTGAGATCTTGGTTAGATTGACGCCACGAGAGTTGAGGTATAGTTCGCGGAACTGATTGTCAAAAGTTTCAACAGCCTGTCCTGTCAGGACTGTAATGATGTTGCGGTCCAAACGAGATGCTGTCCATGTAAAACTGAAACATAAAGATGCTGAATCAGAAAAGAGAATAAACACATAACATGCACAGCACAATCATGTAAACTGTCTTTTAAACTAGCAAATAAAAATATATCTTTTGAGGTGATACCTTGTTTTTCAGTTATGTGACAATAGCTCACTCACTCAGCCGTTTTTGTTCTTGTTTTGTATGTTCACGCTTCCCTTTTCTTTTGGTATTCTGGCATTTCTTACCATATGATTGGTTTATTAGGTCTGTCTTGTGATTTGATTAATGTTTGACTAGTCCTTTTTATATTCAGCTTCTATTTTCAATTGTGTTATTACCATGTTACACCCTTATTTTCTTTTAATTTGCCATTGTGTATTGAATGTTTTCTCTATCAGATGTTCGGGTGAGATAACTGTTCTTGCTTCCAGCTATGGTGTATTTTTGAGATTCTCTTACCCATACCGAATTTAACTTTCAAATTACAAGGCAGATGGTTTTTTTTTTTTGCTAAACTGTTAGTTTGACTTGTATTTTAAAATATTTTTTTTGCGTATATGTACATTCACATATATATATACATATATAAGCGCACAAACAAACCTGTATGATCCGGACACTGCACGGTCTCCATCCACAAACATGAATTTCTGATTCAAGGTGCCACACAACTTCTGTGCTGAGCGTGTAAAGAATTCGGCACCACCGATACATCGCACCCGAAGATGCTACAAACACAAATTGTTATTCATACACTAACAGTCTACAAAACAGACATTAATTAATATGTCTTCTACTCACATTGAGGTGTCCTCTGTGCATGTTGGCTCTCTCACACATAAATAGGAAGTGCTGTATAGATGCAATATCTATAATAATGTATATAGCTACTTTCTTTTTAAATCCAGCCTCTATTAGATCCTTGAAAATGTCAACGTCTGTGAAAACATCCATGACCACAGCAATCATCTGCCAAAACACAAATGGTTTTGTATTATTTCTTAGTGTACAAATGATTATACACAAAAAGTTCATTTTCAAATTCCCAGTTCTATTGTAAGCATGGAGTGCGTTCTCTTTATTAAGAAGACAACATGATGACACAAAACAACTACACACCCTTAATCTGTTGAACTACACCTATTAAGACCCATATCTCGCTATAAGCTCTTATTGTGTGAAATGTCTTTAGATAAAGAAATCTCTTTGATTGAGTATTCTAGTGTGTGTGTGTGTGTGTTAAAGAGGGGGAGGAGGGGAATTTCTGCCGGTATGTGTCACGGGCCGAACTACTGGGTTCAAGCAAGTTCTAACAAGACAAATGAGTCAGTTGGAAACCAATAGGATTGTGAAACGTGATGGATATTTGGACATTTAACATGTTTTGTTTATTTTCTGCTGAACTTAATTCATTCCTAACAATTCCAGGTTATCTTTTTAAAAATTAATCAGCTTATAAAAACAGATGTATTGAATAGTGTGTTGACATACATAAGCATAGGAGCTCTTTTGCTTTGAGCCACCTGGCATTGCCATTGACTATTATTATTATTCATAAATTAAAACTAACTTACTGTACTGCAAGATGTAGGTATTTAGCATATTAAAGAGCCAAACCATATAATTTAGCAACTGAAAATAGTTCCACGCTTCTGTAAGTGTTTTACAGCGAAAGGAGAACTTTTTGACAATTAAATACATTTTTCATTGCCCTAGAGGCCTAGACTACAAGTTAGTCAGGATCTGCAGAACAGAAATCGCTTTCACTTGATGTAACCATAGCAACCGTCGGCTGCTTCAGAGTTTTTCGTTGTAAGTTTTGGACGACACATTGTCTAAATAAGTGAACGCTGTCATTATTTAATAATTTAGTATAGTTTTACATATAACAAATCTGAACCCAAATATATTGTGGTTAAAAGAGTTGACACACACAAAGAAAAGGAAAACTGGGTTGCATTCACGATGTTGCAACATAACATACTTCTTAAAAACAGACTTTTCGAAACACACATAAAGAACCGGTTAAGAATGGTTCTGTGTGAGAGTTTACAGTGCCTCTTTGGCAGACTGACCATGCTTTTCAAGTTTCTGTAGTTCACCCACCTTCTGTGCTTGCGCGATGGCCTTTCTCACAACCTCTTTGATATGCGTCGTCTGTCCTTCCACTGGCGGTTGCGTGTACACATTGACGCGCGTCACTCCGCGGTAAGAATTGCAGTCTGGCCATCCGAGGTCCAGATTCGGTATGGAGGTATCAGAGCGATCCGGCCAATACTGCAATGAAATCGCACCGTCCTCTCCCTCTGTTGTGCCATCTGGTTTTTGATGCTCAGAACCGGGTTTATAATCTTCTATGCTCCGACGCAACCACTCGAGTTCGGGTTCCGACAGAAAAGGACGCAGCTCGCGTTCTTTCACACAAGCGTCAAACGCGTCGCGTCCTTTCGTAATAAGCGCTTCAAGCGCGAGCCGCTGATCCTCGCTGTAAAAAAACTCCGGTTTGGATTCATTCAGACGCCAGTTCACATGATTGTCATCAAGACACTGAACCTGAGAGAGAGCCATAGCGTTTCCGCACACAAACCGAAATAAAGCGGATTCTTATTTCTTCGCGTTATTATAATTTAAGTCTCACTATGATCCCAGAGGAGTTTTTTTACTCTTCATAAAGTTTGTTAACTACTAGAAAAACTCCTTTTGCGATCAATGTAAAGGGTTTCCATTGTAAAGTGAGACCTGGCGATTGTCTTTTCAAAAGATAAAGCGGCTTAGCAAAAACTTACGCACCAAAAGCTCGTTTTTTTTTCATAAAACGTAAAGGCGAAATGTTTTAAAGTTATGAAAGATGTGTTATTTGATCATGTTTCCCCAAGCAGAGTCCGAGTCCTAGTTCAGTAGCTACAGGACGCAGTTGACCGCTGAGCCGGAGATCATCTTTCAGTTAACCAACAGGTAGAATAGAACAAAGCATCTCCACAGGCTCTGGTAATTAGACACACCTCAGTCACCTGACCGGGAGGGGCACACACACACACACACACATACACGCGCAACAGACAGCAGCCAGACAGACGGGATCCGAGTTTAGGGTATTCCACAAAAGCGTGAACCCGACGACGAAAAACGAGCTTCCGGATTGTTTACCAGAGTGTTGCAAGTTCAACAAAACTTTCTTCCACGTCTCCCGATATAAATAAAGTCCAGAGTTGTTGTCCAGTAAAGTCCTGTGGGGCTTTTGTGTCACTTTGCCCTACTTCTGTGGAGCTGGAAAGAGGAAGAGGCTGGAAGTCTGGTTGCTTGAGCGCCGATGACGCGGCGTGAGGCTGAATTGTACACGGTTGAGTCAACAGTTACGTGGGTTTGGGCGGGGCATCCGGGAAGAAAAAAAGTTGCAGGAAACCAAAGAAAGTGAAAGAAACGCTTCCTATTTCCTCCCTCTGACTTTGCAAAGTATGCAGACACTTAAATGGGCTCCTGGGGTTAGCTGTCACACATGGAAGCTGCCACAAGAACTTTATTTGGAATCCATTTGCATTAATGTGCAGTTTTTTCTTCTAGCAATGGTTTTATCATGCTATTGAGACAGTTAACTACAGCTTCTGTTTGATACATTTGATAATTTAATGAAATTGTATTCCTATTTCTTTTTTCATGAATGATTTGTTTCTTAATTGTCACTTATTGGGCCAGGTTCACGAACAGGGCTCAGCTTAAGCCAGGACTAGGCATTAGTTTAATTAAGATTTTTAAGCAACTTTTACAAAAATGTCTTAAATGAAAATATTACAGGTGAGCATCCTAATACAGAATAATGACACTGACATGTTTTAAGATATGTCAGAGCAAGATATTTTCATCTGAGACAGCTCAAACTTGCAATTTAGTCTGGGACTAGCTTAAACCTTGTCTGTGAAATGTATTATAAGTATTATATGTATTATAATTATGTATTATAAGTTTATTTTGAATCATACTATTATTATTAGGCCCACTATTATGGGAAGGTGAACCCATTTGACCTAAAGTATTTACCTAATATTGTCAATGAATATTTCAAAAATTAAAGAATTAGTAATAATAATTGTAATTTATAATAATAAGTGGGCCTTGAAGCATCCTGAGATGTTGCCACAGTTCTTCTGGGTTAATCTCCCAATTTGTTGTGTTTCGTCATGTCATTCCAGAGCGACTGGATGATGATGAGATCAGATATCTTGAGTGGAGCACTGGCTGTTGTCAGACACCTTGTGCAAACAAAAATCTCACTGGATTATTACAATTAATGCTAAAATTAATGCTTGGAAAAATATCAATACATTTCCTACTGACATTTCCTACTGTATATTTTCCTACAGCCTCCACTGTGTGTGTGTGTGTGTGTGTGTGTGTAAACTTCATCATTGCATCTTCTTTTTTCTTTAGACACGGTGGGTTGTGTGGACCCTGAAGAGTGTGTAAAGGTGTGCGGTGCAGAGGTGGGCTGTTCCAACATTGCATTTCCAAAACTGGTCATCGAGCTCATGCCCAGCGGTAATCAGGATCACTTTTTTTCCCCAAATTGTATATATGTTTGAAATGTTAATGTACTTTACCAAATGTGTAATCCTTTTCATAGTCATTTTTTATAGCATAAATCATGCAATTGTACATGTGTGTTCCAGGCCTCAGGGGGTTAATGATAGCTGTAATGATGGCCGCTTTAATGTCATCGCTGACCTCCATCTTTAACAGCAGTAGCACCCTCTTCACTATGGACATCTGGAAGAAGTATAGAAGAGGTGCTAGTGAGAAGGAGCTGCTGTTGGTTGGCAGGTGCTGTGGCTGTGTTTGTTTGCATTTCAAGCACGGAATTGTGTTGCCTATTTAAAATCATTAATCATTATGTAATGAAAGGTTACTTGTCGTCTAAGATTTAACATCATGGTCTTTTTTTTCAAAAGCAATTACATGAAAAAATGTAGAAATGATTCATAGCCTCAAAACATAGTATGAGCTAGACATCAAGGAGTAGATTAATCATTTAGATTAGCTCACATTTATGCCCTGTCATTTGATTGAGATCTATTTAAATGGAAATAAAACCACAAATATGTACAGAACTAGACAAGGGAGGAAGGCTAGCCAAATAATAGTGATTAAACTAGTCTAATAGGATCTAGATTTTGTAGTGCAACTTAACTTATTGAGTTTCCATATTAAGAGATGTGACTGAAACTGAAGATGATCATACAAATATATGTCCATTTGTTTTCCCAGGATAGTGACTGTTATTTTGGTGGTGATAAGCGTGGTCTGGATCCCAATTCTTCAGAGCGCTAACAGCGGTCAGCTTTATGTTTACATCCAGTCAGTAACCAGCTATCTAGCCCCTCCTGTTACTGCCATTTTTGTAATGGCTGTTTTCTGGAAAAGAACTAATGAGGCGGTAATGCACATACATAAACACTGTCTGAGTCCTCACTTAGACTATGCACATATTGACATACCAAAATGAAACACTAACATGCATTTGTAGAAACCACTTCTCTCTTGCGAAGAAGGAATGCCTGCTTGTTTTGTTGTGGCACATAAGTGAGGGTGTGTGTATTTGTCTGAGTACATGAATGACAGCAAAAGAGCGTGTAACTTTCACTTGGAAGTGATTGATAAGATAGATACTTTTATTGTACAGATAGTAGGTTACACCTTAGCACAGGCCATTTTATTGGTGTGGCTGAGTCATTATATATTGTGTTTTTCAAACGGAAAAAACATTGATAAGTCACACCTGTTTATAAGCTGCACTTTATTTTATTATTCAGTACAATCTTCTATCCTGTTTATTAGTAAATGATAGATAGATAAGATAGATGCCAGTGTGAAATGTGTCTTTGATCTTTGCTTGGAATAAACAGGATATATCCTTAGAACAGGAGAAACATTGTGTGATGGATTGTCATAGTCATGATAGAGTGCAGTAAAAAAGGTCCCGTGATTCATTAGATTCTGTGAAATCCCCCCAAACCAGATGTGTTTTGGAAAATATGCTTAGAATGAATGTTTCAGAAGGATTGTGGTGTACCAGGCCTATTTATCTTGGATGTTTAACTTTGAGCAAAGAACAAAACTGCTGTTTTCTCATCGACAGCATTCAAATGACCATATCCGCTCACATCGTTGGTAACTTAGCACAAGATTAGCTGTTAGCCAGGGAGTTTAACAAAAGAATGAAAACCTGTTGAACTAAACATTTAAGAGCTTTAAAACTGGGAGGGTGGGATCTCAAGATTCCTTTACGTTTTTACCCTGAAGGGACATATCGACAGTTATCCTCCATCCCCCATAGCACAAAGGAGATACCCATTTTAGTTTGTGAGATCTCAGATAAGTGCTCTGAAACAAAAAGGCAGTAAGTAGAGAACTTTAATGTTTGCTTAAGATTTGGGCATGGTATGGTGAATGCTAATGTTACCCCAGGAAAAAGTAGCCCGCCTAAAGAAACTAAAACTGGCCGGGTGGCATTCATAGGGTAAGATATAAATTGTTACAGTGAGCGTATTTGTGTAAAAGCATCCGTGTGAGTCAGTGACACAAAATTTGTGAAAATAAAGTCAGTTTAACTTACATAATAGATATCTGCTGTCTTTACACGCAACACATTTTTGGCAAAACACTTGAATAAATATCACTGAAATATGACATGCTTCACAGGAATTGTTGTTTGTCAAGGGACTTTCACACCTCACTCCACCCTAAAGTACATTAAATAAGCAAATAAGAGCCTGCCATGTCAGGAATCTCAGCTCAGAGTTCATTCAGTGCATCCTCTCAAGATACCTGGAATGTTTAAAAATAAATAATTAGTTTAAAAGTTTCCCACGCTCATATAACAAACTGAGGAACACTGTAGCTCTAAAAGTAGAGCATGATGGGTTCGATTCCCAAGAAACTCAGAAAGTGTGTATCTTGAAATGTTTTGGATAGAGTGTCTGCCAAATTAAATGGAAAGAGGTGTCTTTAAGAGTTTCCTCATGTGTGTTTTTTTTGTTGGTATTTTGTATGCAGGGAGCATTCTGGGGCTTGATGGTGGGACTAGCAGTGGGATTGACGCGGATGGTTCTAGAGTTTGCGTTCCCTCCCCCCCGCTGTGGTGTTTATGACCCTGCTCCCTCTGTCCTGAGGAGTGTACACTACCTGCACTTTGCCATCATACTCTGTTCCCTGACTGTTATTGTTGTGGTGGTGATCAGTCTACTGACCCCTCCACCCACAGACGAACAGGTAATAGCCTCTCTTAGAAAATGCTTTCAGATAAAAAGCAATGAATATTAAATAATTAATAATAATAATTCTGACCTGAGTCGGTAAGAATTTTTTACTAAAAATCACTTAATGCATAATTTCACCTAAAATACACAAAAGACTAATTTTATAAAAAATTACAGCTGTAAAAAACTGTCTTAATATAATTTAATATATTCTAAAATGTTATGCATTTCTTGGAAAAGTTTTCAGCATCATACAAAAATGCTCAAAAATACTTTTCTTATTATCAAAGATGAACTTCCTAATATTTTCACTTTCATTTCATTAATAGCATATTTAAAAGAGCAGAATTTATTTGAAATAGACATGTTTTGTAACATAAATATTGATTAATTTCATGCATAATGCATCTTTGCTAAACATAGTGTTGATTTCTTTCAGTAAAACCTTACTGACATCAGAGTTTAAATACTGTACTTGAGGCAAGTGTTTTGCATTATGCAAACAGTAGTGCAATACGCTACATTGGTGCCACATGGCCTGCAAGCATGTTTAATTTAGCAATTTATTGGTATATTTTGCTACATTTTAAAATACCTTAACTTTTGACAGTAAATGTCACTTTATTTGTTTAACTGGAAATAGAGGGTTCAGTCAAGTGCACTGCGTTACAGGCTACAGAATCAATATGCTAAAAAAAATTATTGCATTATTATGGAGCCCCGCACATGACATGCAAGAAAGAAAAAATGTGCATATGATTACTATTGTGTTCCCTTGAATTGTTTTTCTTTTGATTTATAAATCATGTTACTACTTGTAGAATTATTAATCAATCCTTTGCTTTAAGATTAATTTGAAATGTACTAAATTTAATAAAACCCCATATATATATATGTGTGTGTGTGTGTGTGTGTGTGTGTGTGTGTGTGTGTGTTTTAGTGCTGTCTAATGATTAATCAAGTCCTAAATAAGTTTTTGTTTACATAATATATGTGTGCACTGTGTAAATATTTTCAAAACATATTCTGTATGTGTGTGTATTCATATATACATAATAAATATACC
>JAUCNO010031615.1:0-18797 GCA_032353835.1 Enteromius viviparus | reverse complement strand
TTAGTCGACTAAAACTTGACTAACAAAAAAAGATATGTGAATGACTAAATATGACTAAAACTAACAAGGACATTTGGGACAAGACTAAGACTAAGACTAAATTAAAAATAGGTGACGAAATTAACACTATGGTGTGGATAACTTGTGGATTATTGTGATGTTTTTATCAGCTGTTTGGACCGACGTCTGACGGCACCCATTCCCTGCAGAGCATCCATTTCTGAGCAATACATGTAATGCTACGTTTCTTCAGATTTAATAAGGAAACAAACTCACCTTGGATGGTCTAAGGATGCAAAGATAAAAAAATAATTATAATACAAATGTGCAAATAGTTCTTTTAATGATTAGAAATGTCTAAATACTGATGCTTTTGTCAGATTTCGGTCTTGTTCAAGTGCATGTTCAGCTGCTGTTTAGCCTTTGCACTGCACTGCATGTTTTTTCTGCTCATTGGCAAACGGTCCTGGTCCACACAGGATTACACTCGCTGAGCTTTGATGGACACTGTCCTGCTCATTAGAATTGAACCGGTGGCCAAGTTTCCCCCAGCGTCCCCAGTAAACCCTCCACATCTCCCCCAGCCCCCCTTTCCCGAACAAAAACATTAGTCTGTGAGGAGTGTCTGGCTTCAGCGCTCGGCTGGGTCCAGGCTTCACGGCGTTGGGTAGGAGAGCCAAGCGTCAGCCCCAATTACTGCTCTGAATGTGGAGCTTCTTAGTGCTAAGAAGAGACACTGACTGTTTAGCAGAGGCCGGTATGGGCCAGTCGGTTTGACCCTGCTTACATATGTTCTCTGTTCTGACCCCAAAAGGACAAGAATAAATCCTTTGATACGCAGTGTTTCTGAAAATGTAGCTGTTGTGTTTCTGTCTCAAACAGATAAAAGAAAAAGATACATTCAAAACAATCCAACAACACTTAAAAATAAAGGAACCAGAATGAGTTTGTTTTGCATTAAAGTCATAGAAGAACCATTTTAGGTTCATTAAAGAAGCTTTTAGTGAACAATTTTTTTTTCCTACACATTAAAGTGCACCTGTTATGGATTTTTGAAAACCACCTTTCATGAATTGCACAACACATATCTAAGTGCATGAAAACATCCTGTGAAGTTTTGAGTCTGAAAGTGCACCGTGTATGAAGTCTCTCAAGAGAAAGAGTCGACTTTGAATTATTGAAAGTCTTTTTTAAAACAAATTCCAATTATTGCTGCCCACTACACTCACAAACGCTGCTTTATCAGGTGTTACAGATATGATAAAAAGAAAATGAGAGCATTCGACCGCAGATTAGTGTCATGCAATGGAGGCGTAGGATGAATCATTAAACAAATTGTTTGGGAGCAAATAAGGTAAATAAATAAATGCATATTAAAAGACAATGAAAGTGTTTTTGCATGAACCTGTTGGTTTCTCCCAAAACCAAAATATGAACCTTGCATAAGCCATAATTGGGGCACTTTAATAATCTAAAGAGTCTTTTACCAAAATAAAAGGCTGTTTGTCCAATGGAACAGCCCCAGATAGTGAGTGCTGGTGTGATTTATGTGTGCAGGTCGGGATATGGCCAACACAACTTTACCCGGATATCCACCTCATGTCCCACCCACCGGGCAGGGCAGCTACCCCACGTCCACACTGGCTGGAATGGTTCCTGGTGAGAAAACACAATCTTTTATAACTCTTAAGATTTATTTTCCATCTTTTCAGTTTCCAGATGATATTTTAACATATATTCAAATAGCATTTCACAGTATTACTAATTTTACTGTATTTTTGATCAAATAAATGCAGCCTTGAAGATGCCTTTTGTAAATTACAACATTCGAATAATAGTGTAGCTGTCTAACGCATTAACCTCGAATACAATACAAAGTACTATAAAACAAAAAACACTTGTTCCAGATATGTATGAGGCTGTTTTTTCCGCTGAACACAAAGAATGTTGATAATCAAACAGCTGCCGTGTAGCCATTGACTTCCAATGTATTAGATTGGCTTACATTTATGAAGTGGCCAGACACTGATACCAATCTGACTCAATAAAAGAAGACCGTTTACAGCAGCCTGCAGACATTCATAGAAGCAGCATTTGACCGGTATGTGAATGCAGGAAGCCTTTAACTATAGACCATCAAACCGCAATTGACTAAAGAATTTACTGGTCCAACAGATTTCCAGACGAAAGGCATTTTGCGATCACTGAGCTCAAACTAATTCGTAAAATGTGGTTCGATCTTGCATTATTTTTAGCCGCTGTCGGTAATAAGAGCAGCTCTCTGCAGACATGCTGCTTCACAGAGAGATTAACTGACAGCCCTCAATGTGGCCGGTGCATAAAAAAACACCTCTTTATTATCTCATAAAAGAGAAACAGCGCTGGACCAACATTGTTCAGCACCACGCTCTGACTTTCCTCCTGCACAATCAATTTACACAACAGAAACTTTGGAGAAGAAGCAGCACAGCAGTGCAGTCAGTCGGCAGGACACAGAGGGTTTTAGAAGAACATTTTCAGCAACTGTGATGTACAATCGATGCTTTGTTATTTTAATATGTGATTTTGTGTCCAATTTCAGGGAGTGAATTTTCAGGGAATCCCTACAGCCATCCACAGTACACAAGCTACAATGAAGCCTGGAGATTCAGCAACCCAGCAATACTGAGTGAGTCTCTTACACAAATTTACCATGGAAACATAGTTTCTGTCAAAATGTTAAAGGAATAGTGTTTGTTGCAAGCAAGCAAACAAACAAATAAACAAATGAAAAATAATGTGATTTGAATTTTTTTTTAATAAATCGTAAATGTAAGATTTAAAAAAAAAAATTAAGATAATAATTAAATAAAACAACAGAATTTGCTACAGCATTTCTCATTTGAGACTTTTTGTAGTATTACGCATTGCATCTTTAACATTGAACATTATGCAATTAATGTAAATGCAGTCGCAATTAATTGTAAAATAACATATATACGCTTTCTGTAAACAAATACTGTCCCACTCAACTTAAATGGTTTGTAATTTATCTAATTTATATTATATGTAAAAAAATAAATCAATCTAAATTAGTATTATTACAATCTATGGAATTTGCATAAATGTTTGTGAAAGGGCTGCCATTCAATAACAATATCATACAATATTATACTTAAAGGAATAGTTCACCCAAAAATTAAAATTCAACATTTACTCCCCCTCAAGTATTTCCAAACCAGAATAAATAGCTTTTTTCTGCTGAACACAAAAGTTTGTAACCAGGTTGTTTTGGGTCACCATACTACGGGTATCAACAGTGACCCAAAACAGTTACAAACCTTCTTCTCTGTGTTGGACAGAACAAAGAAAGTCATACATGTTTGGAACTACTTGAGAATGAGTAAATGATGACAGCATTTCTAATAATATATTAATATGCAGTCGTTGTCGTGGTATATTGAAATGGTACATTCCTTTCTTATTAACTTTCAGGTTCCCCCTATTATTATAGTGCATCCCGAGGCTCCGCCCCCCCAACTGCTGCCACTGCCTATGACCGCCACTAGTTACCACGGAAACCAAATTAGGCGGCACGCCCATGGACTCGGACTTCATATTCTGCCAGTGTGAGCAGTGCAGCTGATTGGACATCATGCGGTCACATGACGAAGAAACGGCCAATCAGGAACAAAAACATCTCAACGACAATTCAGCCATTCTCACGAGTCCCAACGGGCTCGATGAGGAAAAACGATAAACGAACAATAAATGTATATCTCTAAGACTGAGGGTAAATATGATTTTTAAAATGGAAATAACATCTGTTTTTTTAATACTTTTATATTTTGTCCTCTCATGAATATTATTCATCGGTATTCATACTTTAAGTGCTTCTAGCATATATATGTATTGGTTTGTTTGGATAGACACTGAAATGAATCACATCAACAGTTGGACTTGAATGAAAATTGTTAATATCTAAAAGCATTTGCATTACAGATTGTACTTTTCAATGTCTATCCAAATGTACAAAAATGTCTAGACTTTATTTATGAATACCTATGATATGAACAAACACATCTGGGCAAGGAAAACCGTTCCAACGCATGGACTGCGCAAAAAAAAACATGCAGAAAAACTCAAAATGCTCCACTCATCGCACAGTGAACTATTACTCAACACAGTATGTACTCAAACTCAGCATGGAAATACAAAGCAAACAGGCCTACTCCACGCTCTTAACGCCAGCAGAAGATCTCTAGCACACTTCTGTGAGAAACAATCAGATACCAACAAGAAAGAGGCAAAACCGGACAAGAAAACCTGGTCTTAAAGAGATCAGATTTGATTATGAGCAGAAGATACATTTTTGTATGTTATTTTTTTTTATATATAATGACAAAAGTATCATGAAGAACTCTACAGTATGCATGGATTATTTTGATTCATTATGCATTTTTATGCGTTTATCATAGATCAAATTATGTTAAATTCTCAGGGGGGAATTCATTAAGAATGTTTGATAGATTTAGCACTTGTTTCGTGCAAAACACTGCAAACACAATTTCAGCCAGATACATTATGTCAAGACTGTTACTACGGAATCAAATTTTTCAAATTTAAAAATTACAATTCTAATTTCACTCCCATTTAAAATTTGAAGTACTTTTCCAATTCCACTTCCAATTCCAATTAAAATTCTACTTATGAATTTCAATTCCACTTCTAATTCTAATTTCAATTCGATTTCCATTTCCAATTTACTTACAATTCCAATTAAAATTCAACTTCCAATTCTATTTCTTTTCCACTTCAAAAATTCAAATGTAATTAACTTACGTAATTTCCATTTTCACTTCCAATTAAAATTCCACTCCCAATTCTATTCCTATTCCACTTCAAATTTCATTCTAATTTCCAATTCCACTTCCAATTTCATTCCGATTTCACATCCACTTCCAATTCCACTTCAAAAATTCAATGTAATTAACTTATGTAATTTCGAATTTTACTTCCAATTAAAATTCCACTTCCATTTCCGCTTTAAAAATTCAACTTCAATTTCTAACCAGTCTTGCAGGCAAAAAAAAGAAAGAAAAAAAGATTTAGTTTTAAGACTAGTCCAAGCGGTGTATACAGCTGGTCAGCAATAAAACCCAGGTTTTTGTGCTGAAATACAGATTTAGAAGCTGTTTAGTGAATTCCCTCCTCAGTGTAATTGTTTGCACTATGGGTTGTGCTCTTTATGAGATGTCTTGAGTGAATAAACCGTGAACTTACTTTTCAGTCGGATTAAACACTCAAAGCAGTAGTTTGCTTTGAATTTTTGAAGCATTTAAGAAAACAAACATGTACTACCGATCAGATGAAGCACTTAAACCTCCAAATGTGTTTACAGAATAGTTAGCAGCTGTTCAATTAATCAACAGATGGGTTGGTCACTGGTTATCGGCTTTATGATTTACTTTTCAGAACTCTGCTTTGGAAATGTCAAGCTGTTTCAGTAACGCAAAAAAATAAATTTTGTTCGATGCTTTACAACAAGTGCAATTCTGCGAATCATTTTTCATGTACTGTACGCTCCACTTCAACTTCATGTTCTGACAAACAAGTTTAGTTTTCATTGAATACGTTACAGTTGAGAGAATGTACTTGTATCACATTTGCCAAAGACTTTTCGTTGATGTATATTTTTATTTACAGTCTGCTGTTGCATTGTACAAACAGTATTATAGAAACATTTTCAATATATGTACAAATCCTATGCAGAGCAAAGAAAAGCTGTTGTATGCATAAACTATAAGACTACTGACATGTTTGCTTTGTTCATTATTTATGTTATTTTTGTGAAATAATAATTTTTAAAATAATTTTGTGTGAAATGTCATTTCTGTACTGTAAATACATTCTGATCAAATCTGCCCTGTCTCTCTGGTTTCATCTGTAGCTCGAATACTCCAATATATACATATTAAACAGCTTCTAAGTCATATTCTAAATCGAAATAGTCTATCTACTGTATATACAGTGCCCTCCACTAATATTGGCACCGTTGGTAAATCTAAGCAAAGGTGGCT
Source organism: Enteromius viviparus (assembly GCA_032353835.1). Classification (NCBI taxonomy): domain Eukaryota; kingdom Metazoa; phylum Chordata; class Actinopteri; order Cypriniformes; family Cyprinidae; genus Enteromius; species Enteromius viviparus. The sequence goes on along the minus strand of JAUCNO010031615.1, from coordinate 12,738 downwards.
GTGAAAATGAAAAAAAATTCTAACATATCATTGAAGTAAAACAATTGAAAATGGGGAGAAAAACTCACAATGAAATAAACGCTTTTCTCCAATACATGTGGGCCACAATTATTGGCACCCAATTATTGCTATGTCCTTTTCTCAAGATAACAGCTCTGAGTTTTCTCCTGTTACACCTGAAGAGTTTGGAGAACACCTGATAAGAGGCAATTCCTTCATCCAGAATCACTCCAGACCCTTTAAATAACCAGCTTCATGTTGGTTCTCCTTTTTGGTTTCATCTGATCATAGAAGCCAGTCGCATTTGTAGTTCCAGTCCTGTCTGACAACTGTACATGCTGAAAATTTTTTTTTTCACTGCACTAGCTCTTTTCTAAAAGTCACTTCACTAATTTGTGAAGCTCAGTTCAGCTCTTTTGCAGCATACAAGAAATATATTCTTTGGTTTTTCTCATTGTGTTGATGATTGCGAGTTTTGGGCTTTGTTTTCCCAGGAAACCAAGGCTGGATGTTTTCATGTTCATAATCACACTGGAGTGCTCAAAATTGTGAATTTAAATCTGAATATACTTCAGAGATATTTTACTCTAAAACAATTCAAGGGGTGCCAATAATTGTGACCGGCACACATTGGAGAAAAACATTAATTTCACAATGAGATTTCCTCCCCATTTTAATTGTTTTAATTCAATGGTAGGTTAGAATTGTGTACATTTTGTGAACAAAAGAATGCAGATTTATTTTGACAGCCTCCTTTCAGAAGCATCTCTGAGGCTTTGGTAAGAAGGATTAGAAGCAACTCGTTGCTTAATGGACTGAGTTCTATTTTGTTTATTCACAAATAAGTAATTAGGGAATTTAAAGCTAAATAGATGAACTTATTTAAAGGTGCCAGAGATCACAATGTGGCTGGGAAGAGCGCCAGAGAATGTTTTCTTTATGATTTGGATCACGGCGCATATAAAATGTATAATCTCTCCAGGCCCTGAGAAGCTGAAATAAAATTTTTGAGAAATGGGGATGAATTCAATTAGCAGAGACCTCACAAAAAGAGGGAGGCATGCAGGAATTCTTACACAGGATGCAATGAATTTCTTTGGGAATGAGTTTTTTCTGTCTCTTAATCCTGCAGGCTTATGGAGAATTGTTTGGCGCTTTATTATTGATTATGAATAAAGGAAAAAGACCAAATTGACTGAGGTGAGTTCATTCTGCTCCAGCAATATCACTAGCCCTAGGAGAGATTTTTTTTATTTGTCTATGAACAAAACCTGACTGTTAAACTTTTCTTTTTTTCATGGTGAAGCTTCTCAAAGAAAATATGAGGTCTTTTATTGTTTTTTCTAACATGGGAACTGTTGTGCAATGCAGGTTTTGGCAGATACACACACACACACACACACACACACACACAGACATATATATACAGTATAATGTATTTATAAAAATCACATTAATATTATTGTTTATATTATTTTAAAATCATATTTAATTAATAGAATTCATATAAAATACGTTTTATAATATATGTAAATTATGCTATGTATTAAAAGCAAATTACCATGAAATTATAATATAAATTATATATACAGAATATATGTCAATTAATATTCATTATTCACAATGGTAATCAGCTTTCGTTAAAATACACTATAATTATTGTTATTATTTTAAAATCATAATAAATTAATATGACATTTCTGTGTTTTTCAATTTTTTACATTATCAATATTTGATTGCAATAACTGCTTTAATTGTGATATTTGGTGGTAAACTGTGTGCAGGGGTTCAGCTGAAGTTTCTGTGTAGTTTCATCTCTTCAGCTGGTGTTTATCTCTCCTCTCCCTTGTGTAGCATCTCACGTCAGCCTCTAACTGTCGTATATGTTTGTCATTCAGGCCTTGTTAGGAGAAGAAAAAACCCACTGTTGACTTCTTCCCTCCCCGAGCGGAGAATTCCCTGTGGTAAAATTATTCCATTTAGATGGAAACTTTTTGTCACTCCTGTCTAAATTGGCATTTCTGGCTCTTTCACTGAAACCAGTAAACTGTGAACCTGGATGCAGCTGTCAATCAAACGGAGCGTTACTTCAGCGTGCCAGATGACAGCATTCAGGGAGGGGAGAGAGAACAGACAGAGGGAGAGAGCCGCCAGCTGATTGGCTCTCATCAGTACAGCAAAAAAAAAAAAGCACCTGCCACTGTTAAAGCTTTTCAAATGCTGCACACACACACACACACATATAACATCATATAGACTGTTTGAAACATGCAAAGCCATACACTTTTGACAACTAGTCTAGATTTTAAAAATAAAATGTGTCATCATTAACTTACAGGGTTTATAAACAAAGTTTATGATCTGAGCACCTGCTGCGTTAACACCAGCCTCCATTCTCTGACCGCTAATGAGTGGATCTGTTAGCGCTGTGGTCACTTACTTACAAGCATGTGACCGCTAATGCTCAGCAGAGTTACAACACAACACTGTCAGACACTGGTCTCGCAAAAACCAAATCAAGCTGCATTCGTTTTACCTTCAACGTTTAAATACACGGCTGAAATACTATTCTAGTACTAAATACTTATATATAATACTTATTAGTATAATAAAAACTACATAGACTTCAAAAATGAAGTTCATTATTCTAAACATAATTCTTTTTTTAATATATAGCATTTTCTTATTATTTTACTTGTTTGTTTTTTCTCTCATTTGTGTTGTAAATTTTTTATTTGTCACAAAATCTTTATTTTTGTAAAGGTTAATTCCAAATTATCTCTAAAATCATCCCTGAAGGATGAAAAGGACACATTTATATTTGTTTGATTGTTTGTTTATAATCTCTGAATTAGTAAAAAAAAAAAATTAATTAAAATTCAATACAAATGAGAGAAAAATAAATAAATAATAAATACAGAATAAGAAACGGTTTGAAGCTACAATAATATAACCGTAATAAAAAACCTAACAAAAAAAACACTATTTAAAAAATTCCAGAGACTATAAAAGTTCCCATAACTGTAGAATCTCTCACCAATAATTTAATCTTGATATATTATCTGATTTATCTCTATTACTCAAACATATTGTTTACAAAATGCAAAATCCTAATGAATGTCTGTACTTTTCTCAGAATGAAGCAGTCTAAACAAAGGTGTTGTTCTGATGGATTAACAAGCCCTGCGTGATTCAAACATTGTCATTTTAGCAGCATTAGTTTCTCATCAGGTCATAAACGCGTCGCAGTTTCACAACCCAGTGCACACCCAACGTCAGCTAACAACGTCTATCCACAGCTTGTTTGAAAATAAACCACCGTTACGACATAATTGCAGATTCGGTTATCACTTCATCCTCTCAGTGAATCTCATGCGCTTGTTTTCATTGCGAGACGGAGACAAAGAAAATCAGACGTGTTTCATGTCTTCAGCATAACCCCACAGCAAAGCTGTCACTTTAATACCGAGAATCTAATTGGATTTGGCAATAAATAATGGGACTCTTAAGGAAGCATCATGGCCTCTCGTGGCGCCGGGTGTGAGCAGGCCATCCCATATTATAAATGATTTTTCACTAAAGAGATGCAAGGAACCTTCAGTGATCAGACCTTCTAAAGCAATGCATGCAAAATATATTAAAACGGAACAAGTGGACGGGGAAATCATCAGATGTGAAAGCAAAGGAGAAGGGGAGTGTGAGAGAGAGCTCTGCCCGGTCCATCCAGAGCCAAGCGCTTCTCCCTCACCACTCAATAATTAGCCCTAATGGCTATTGTGTGATACATGATGCAATTAAAAGCTAATGTTATGCACGTATGTGATTACCACGGGCAGAATGACAGGCAGTCAGGGGTCCTGAGTGTCAAAACACGCACTGCCTTAATCGTCCAAACACGTGCGGATCTCTCCGGAGCGCAAACTCTCGTGGTGATCCATCACGTCTGTCACTCTAAAAAGGACAAAAAAGCAATAAAGGATCATCTATTTATGACTTTATGAAATGTACATTGGATATATTTGTTATTGCATACTGATTCATGATATATCTCTTCCACAATTTGGAGCAAATAAAGAAATATATTCAGACTTGTGTACAGTGAATGTACATTTTCTGACAAAAACACATTATGGACTAAAAATCCTAATATTTGTATTTGTGATGCAATATTTGTGCTGTAAATGTGTTTCAGTTGGCAGAATTTCTACATTTGACTAAATTAATTTCATTGTTTTCAAGGTTGTTACCCAAAATAAAATTGGGAGTCTGTTGGGATTGGGAAGAAAAACTAAATAAAAGCACACAATATGTTTGAAGATACACACACACTGTATATACATACTTTCTTTAAAGTTTCCTAAATGCCCACCAATATTCAGATCATTTTAATTTAGAATATTTTTACTGTGTGACAACCTACTACTTCACTTTAGCTCTCAAATATCATTCTCCATATCGCATATTGATTCTGACACATTGTGTTTGCTTAAAACATCTGCTGTCAATGATGTGAAACCTGCCATCAAGGCATTGTTTTTTTACTTTTTGCACTTTTCTGGAGCTCAACAGTGTTTTCTATCGTTCATTTTCTTCGTCTGGATAGTGCGTAGATCCTGGCTAACGGGGGGTTTGGGGGTTGGAAGAGTTTACGACATTATGAAGGTAAGTAAATAATGACAGAATGTGAATTGTGTGTGAATTATTCCTTTAACAGCAGGAGAAAGAGTCACATTATCAACCTCCATCCTGTATATCTCTCCTCTCCTCCCCCTCTCTGTCAGAGTAAACTCATGATGAATTACCCTGTCAACCCAATTCATTCAGGGACCAATTAATCCAGCAGAAATAAACTAGAGCCATCAGACACAGAAAAACCCCGAGCAGAGAACCAGAAGCTGCGCTTTTAAAGAAAGAAAGCGGGTGAAAAGGAAGAAAGAACTAAACTAGCAAGGGCTCCTCTTCCAGAGGAACCCGAAGAAAATAAAAGGCAAAAAAGCGAGTGGTCTCCAGGGACTGCGGTGGAAGTTAGCCTGACAGGGGTTGGTCATTTAATGCTTTAGTGCACCGGAGACACGTCCTGTCATAGCGGACAGTATTACAGGAGTCCCCTGGCACTGCTTTTATTAATTAAACTGAGCAGAGAAGGGGCGTCCCGCAGACAAACGCCAACTCTGTCACTTTAAGACCCATAAAGACTTCCTGCTGGAAATACTGCCAACACTTTACTTGAAGCATTTATGTATAATGCATTATATAGGCATTCATAATTTAAATTGTAATGCATTTTATATTTACAAAACGACCTGAAGTCAGAGTTAAAATGCATTATATTTGCAGATTTATGGTTACTTTTGAAATAATCTAAATGAATAGATACATATTATAATGATTTATATATGTGGTTATATTTATTCATGATATTGCATTACAAATAGTTTACCCAAAAATGAAAACAAATATTGCTAAAAATGTTCAAGATGTAGATGAGATTGTTGAGACGGTGTCTCAGCAATGGATGCTCTGCAGTGAATGGGTGCCGTCAGAATTAGAGTCCAAACAGCTGATAAAGACATCACAATAACCCACACCACTCCAGTCAGCTAACATCTTGACAAGACAAAAACTATGTGAAATTAATTCATCATTAAGTACCGCTTCTGGCCTAAAATACAAGTTCATAATCCATGACAACTTTAGCAGTGAATAAGTCCATCTCCTGTTGTCTCTCACATCAAAATCCACCGGCATCTGCTTTGGACTGGCATGATCTGTGCAGATTAATCTCCTTATTCAGGTGAGGAGACATTTTCCACTGGCAACATATGGATATTTTAGCCAGAAGCAATGGTTTTAAGGTGTAATGTTAGATTTGTTTCTTGCAAACCTACAGCTTTTTCTATTCAAGATCTATTATCTATTCAATTCATTAAAAAAGCTGACCCAAACGTTCTTCTCTCATACTAACACAGAGTTTTTTGGGGGGTTTTTTCAGAATGTATCCTGGCTCTTTCAAGCTCAGTAATGCTGGTTGATAGCGGCCATTACTTTGAAGCTCCATGAATCGTATACATCTGTTGTAAAACTAATCTATACTCTTCAGGGGGGGTTACTGAAAAAAACTGATTGGTGAGGTTTCGGAACAAAAATGTTACAAATGATAACTAGTCTCTGTCTTCATGTTCACGAGAGAGTGGAGTTCTGGCTTCTTGGATGTATGACGCAAGTCCTCTGACATTTTCTGTTCATTTTTGACTTTTAATTTGTTATGGGTGTTTAGGCTTGCCCGAATTTCAGGCTTCATTGGGGTGAGATGACCTCAGACAGGGTCACGATCAGGGTGTGATAACCCAGGCCGTGTAGCATGAGCTTCCGTCCTCCATATGGCTGATGCCAGAGAGCAGGAAACTCAATAGGTTGTTGTCCAACACTGCTGCCTGAAGTCAGTTCTCCTCTATTGTGCGGAGGCCGATCAGGCAGTGAATATTTCATGGCTCTTTTTTCTGCTCCTGCAGATTAAGGGGGGATCGGACAGCTGGAAGGCAGCTGAGTGTGACAGGTGTCCTTTACCTGGAGCAGGTGGGTGGAGACGGCGCACCTGATTCCAGACGCCTCCATCTCTTTATAGGTTCTATCGCTTAGAGGAAGAACATTTTACAGGTTCATTTTACACTGAACAATGTCATCTGGAGGCTATCAGAGTCAGGGATATTCTGTTTGTTAAAAAACTTATGCATGTGATTTGCATTTAGAATACATGTTGAATATGTTAAATATTACACACTTTTAAGTATAAAGCATAGCCATACCCTGAAGAGTCAACATAAAATGAAAAAGACCCCATTTAACTTATTAATATGCATTCCTGGTTGCTTGCAGTGAATGATTCATCAGTGCACATCACTCATGTTTCAGTTCACAATATTAAATATAATAACTTACTTTGCCTCTGAAATTAGATGATGGAATAATTTAAATTAACAGCTATTTGAATATTATTTTAGCATCCATCCATTTGTATTGAACAAAACGCATTCAATTCCTAATGGATAAAATTAAGTCTGATCATACAATTTTATTGTATGTGTCAGTAAAGATGTTAATATCACGTGATGCTAAAAATTTAGCATTGCATCACAGAAATAAATTATATTTTACAATACAAAGAGTTTTTTTTCATTGTCATAATATTTATTAATGTAGCTGATTTTACTGTCATTTAAAAAAATATATAACGCAGCATTGGTAAGCATTAAAATTCCTTTATTATTATGCAAGTTAGTATGAGCCTGGTGTGACTGAATTATCTACTCAACTAAAAATAAAAAAGACTGCTAAAAGTGCCGTTTTACTTCATATAACCAGGAAGAGTAATTGCATTCATGCATTTGGTAGACACTTCCGAAATGATTTACATTGCATTCATAATATCCAGTATGCTTTACCATTATAATCAAACCACAACCTTGATGTTGTCAACTTCGTGTTCTAGCATGAAGAGTATTTAAACACTAGTATTCCCTACAGTAGGCCTACTTTAACTGTTACAATCTGCAAAGCCTCTGAGCAGAGGAAGACAACGAGAGAGCGCATATAGGTTGCTCTGCTGCTGAATATAATTAATTAAACGAGTCTAATTAGGAATGTGAGAGCAGGTGCAGACTGTGGGTTGACAGCGCAGACAGCGACTGACGATGGAAGAAAAAAAAAAAACCTCAGCGTATAAAGGTACAGCGTGATAAAACAACTTTCTGCAGTTTGTCATGTGAACCCCCAGAGGAATAAAGCATGACAGAAAGAGAAGACCTCGGCAGCACACGGGTCAGACGCAGACGCTTCTTCAACGCCTTAAAACACACGCCTGCGCTAGTGAGGTGCTGCTCAAATCATTACGCACACATATGCTAAACATCGCCATGGCTGCTAGAGCTCGACTGATAGCATGATGCAACACTTTCTCAAGAGGTTTGCGCTCCAACATCCAACCTGCTTCTAGAGCCTGTGATGCTTCGTCAAAATCACTTTCAAGTTTCTGGTGCAGGTGAATTCTAACGGAAAAGTGAGAATGTTAAGAAACTGACTTTAATTGCAAGTTTGCAAAGTTATGTTTTGGTCACATGTTTTAGGATTTGATAGTCATTTCTAATGAAATTCAACAAGTAGTAACTTTTGTGTGTAACTTGTTTGTGAAGTTTGACTTTGCAACTAAATGCAATACTTTTAATTTTTTTTTTTGTTGGGGGGGGCAATGATTTTATGATGGTAGAGAATGTGAATCAATATCAATTTCTCAGATATTATATGTAATTAAACAAATGAGGATGTTAAAAAGCTACCTTAATTTGCATTCGCAAAAGAAGAGAATTATTAAAACATTTGCGAATCATGGAAATAATATAATGTTATTCAGGTGTTTTTACCCACGTCTTAAAACACCAATTTATTTTAAATAATGAAAAAAGGAGGATGCTAAAAATCTTAACTTAAAATGCATTTGCAAAGTTTTGGTCGAATTTTTTTCAACAGAGAAAGAGCATGAATTAGGCTTGTCATGTCATTAAATGTCAATTTCTCTGATATTATTTGAGATGTACTAACTTTGACACACAATCATGAAAGTCTAGACTCTAGAGACTCCACATTGATCTTCTGATATCAATTTCTATATTATTGAATTTGATTTTGTCAACAAATATTACAAAAAGACAGCAGACAGACTTGTGTGTTTCATCACATGACTGATTAAACTCAAATCAGCGTCTTTCAGTGAAAGATCTTTTGAAATACTGTCAGTGTTAACATGCAATCAAAAATTATTTCACAGTAAATATTGCTAAAGTGTGCTCTGTTCATATTACAGTTTCACTTTTGCAGAACTCTTCACGCAGTGAGCACAACAGAAGTCTATGTGGGCTAAACTGAGGATCAATTATCATTGGTTTGGCACAAAATACATTCAATAACTACATCTCTCAAATTTCATGAATTCTTTTCTCACTCAGACACAACAACTGCCACAAATATTTGTACGTACAGCACATTTTGCACATGCTTACATACGGTTTTCAAAACTTATGTTCAAAACAATAACATAATGCAAAACTGAATAAGACAGCAACATTTTTTATTGCAGTTGAATTCTTATAGATTAGCACTGCTATTGTATCTGTATCAGTGGATGATGTGTAAACAAATTCTTGTATTTTGGAATTACTGCAAAAAAATACAAATAAATAAACATAAAATATTGAGGAACTCTTCATGTCTGATTCATTCCAGTAACATATATTGAATATTGAAACAACATTTATAGCAAATATAAACAGAGATATCTCCTTATTCCCAAATATACATTTTGCCATTTCATTTTGATTGTAAGAAGTGTGTTTCTCTCTCTGCTGTGGTAGAGCAGTAAAAACGAGAGCTGGAGACAGTGTGTGTGTGTGTGTTCAGAGACAGTCCAGTTTGTTTAAGTGCACCTAAGAGAGAGGCCACGCTCCATTTTATCACCATTTGCTCCCTAACAGAGTACAAATGTGGCATGTGATGACAATAATGAGGCCTGATATCTCAGAATGAGAGTGGCTTGAGCAGAATAGCAAAGCAGAATGTCTGTGTGTGTGTGTGTGTGTGTGTGTGTGTGAGAGAGAGAGTGAAGGAGAGAGAGTGAGAGAGAGACTGTTCTAGTAAGAAAGCATCTTACATCTTTATTTATATATAAATATATATACACATAAAGGATAACAAAAATGTGCTAAAATCCCCAATACTTATGCCCCTAGCAACTACCCAGTACACCCTAGCAACTTCATAGCAACACCCTGACAACAATCCGGGGCTGCGTTCTCCGAAACCACCTTAACGCTACGTCGTTCTTACAGTTTTTCTGAGTTCCAAATATTTCATCTCTTTGTCTCAAAACACTAAACACAAACTCTAAAATTCAAACAACAGTCACAAAACCTTCGACTTCTGTTGCAAAACCAAACATTTGACCCAAAACTACTTTACCTTTACTCAAAATCATGCACTACTCTCCAAAATCACACAAAGCCAGCCAATGTGCAAACACAACCTACCAACGATTACACACTACATCAATAAATACAAAACACTGTGGGATAGCGGGAAAATAATATTTATTAATTTTTTTATTCTTGTGTTCACATTTAAACAAAAAAGAACTGCAGCAAAGAAAGTTATTTATATATATATATAAATATAAAAACAATAGTTTTGTTCAAATGTAACCCGATAAACTTGTTTCATTCGTATGTTGTTGCAGGACACGGTCAAACTGTTACAGTAACAGACTCAAACTATTTGTTCCCTCAATATGTATGTTGTCTTCTGTAATCCGCTGCTATATTTCACAAGATCAAATTGCATTATTTTGACGGACCATATCCACAAGAAGTGTCTCCTGTTGTTGTGAGAACCCTCATGTGGCCATCTTTCAACTCTAAACTTAATACATAAATACATATACATATATTTTTTATTCCGAAAATGTTTTCAAACACAGTACCATGGAAAACATTTTTCATTTACCCCTAACTGAGACAAGTATACTTTTTACCTGATTTCTTCTCTGAAGGTCTGGATTATAGAAGCCACCGTGAACCTGCTTAGGGTTGGTTGCACATGTTGCCCTGCCTCCCTCATAGTCATGCCCTGCACCAGAACATGATCTATGAAAGATGTCATTTGAAATGACAGATCTTCTTCTTGGTCTTAGTCCTTGCCACCCACCTCTGACACTGACTCCTCTTCCTCTTCTATTGCTCCATTGTTGGATCCACTCATGCCATTTGTATTTGACTAGGCTTCTATACTGTTATAAATTGGGTTCACTGAACACATGGACACACTCATTTTGAATAGTGAGTGGTAGTGTGTAAATGATGAAAACAGTGTGTTAGTTGTGTTTAACTTTTGTAGCCTGTATGAACCATTCTGGGTATAAGTGCACCACACTGCTAAATGTGATCTGGGTTTGAAAATGTGTTTAGAGTTGTGGTAAATGGGAGATTCAGATTTGCAAATTGTATCCTAACCAGACTAAATAGTGTTTAAGGTTTTGACAACTGAGGGATTGATTTGATGAAAGAGTTTTGGTAGTTAACAGTTTAGTTTTCACAATGGGAATTAGTGTTTTAAGTTGTACCTTAAGACGTACCTTATCGTTAACGCCTGTTTTCCGAAACCTTCTTAGTTAAGTATAACTTCTGTACGTCATTCGTTCGCAAGGTTTGTCTGGAGCGCTCTTAGCTATACCTTATCACTGCTGACGTGACCACCAATACACAAACAGCTTTTTTACATTGCATCTGCATATAGAACAGTTTAAATGAGCATTTAATATAAAATCTGGTTTAGTATTAAATTTACATTTTTACTTTACTTTAAAATTTTTACACATAAAATACTGAAGTTGTTATAACTGCACCAAGTGAATTGAGGTGGTTTCATTAATAACAACTAATGGTTGTTAGCTTTTTTAATTATTATCGTAAAGCACATCAGCTGCCGAACCACTTGACAGAAAAGGCCTAAGTAATTAAATTATGCATTGTAAAGGGTTAGGGAGGACTTTATTTCCTAAATAAAGGTGTAAACCATGCCATCTATTTAATGATGTGAATAAACAAAATAATAATAATAAAAAAATAATTACACTTAAGTTGCATTCTGTTTTATAACGCACTTCAATCGAGGTCGACGCTATACGGCTGGTGGGTCGGCATACGGAGAACATTAACACACTTATGGTCGTGAGGGTGTGGGATTGCGCACTTGCTAAATTATAAACACAAACATATTTATTGCTGCATGTACATATTTAAATGAGCCTCGATAAACTTTATAAAGAACATCGTTTTCTCAATACTTTTCCTATACCGCTGTGAAGGAAAGAGCGCACAGTCGATCAGAGGCATCGATATCAATGGACAGCACTAAGGTCGCTCTTGAGAAGGTTTACCTCAAGCATCCTAAGGTATAGTTCGTCGAACACATGTAGGAAAGGTATAACTGTAGCTAAGGTGCACCTTTAGAGTCTTCGTAACGCGCTAAGAGACAACGTTATCGGAGAACGCAGCCCAGAGCACCGACCCTAGCAACTAAACAGAAACACATACAAAAAACCACCCTGCTCACCATAACAGCCTGATAACCACAGAATATCCCAGCGAACAATTTTAGATTCTAGAAACGGTCTCGTGACGTTCCCATTAAGTTATAAAAACGTTATTGTTTGAACGTTCTTAGAACATTTTTTAGACGTTGTATTAACGTTCTGTTTGGTTATTAGAACGTTATTCAAAAAGTTTTTAGAACCTTTTAGTCTCTTGTCATATTTTAGTTATTTAAAATGTTATTCAAATGTTCCATTCCCTATTATATTAATGTTCTAAGAACGTTTTCCTAACGTTTCAATTATGTTAACATTTTAACACCCCGACAACCACCAAGAACTCCCTATGTAGCAAAAACACAGTGACTCCCTGACAACCACACCTAACACCAACTGTATCACCCTGACAACCACCCAGAACACACTACCAGCTACATAGCAACAACCTGGCAACCACACAGAACACCATAGCAACCACTCTTTGGCAACTACCCAAAACAACAGTATTGTTGTAGTGACTTTTGATTAATACAGGTGCTGGTCAACGAATTAGAATAATTTGAAATAGTGCAATCATTAAAATCTTTGAATGCATTTTTTTTTGC
>JAUCNO010031533.1:0-18806 GCA_032353835.1 Enteromius viviparus | reverse complement strand
TCAAGCATGCAACTTAGTCTGGGACTAGCTTAAGCCTCGTCTGTGAAACTGGGGGGATGTATACTAAACTGGTGTATTTCTGCTAAATTAAAACAACTCATTTTAATGCACTTTAATTGTTCAGCAGAAGTGCTGAAGTCTAATTAAAAACATACTTAGTATATTAGATTGTGCTAAAGTGGAATTATTGAAAGTGTACTTTAGGTACACTTTAAATATTTTGCATTTGAAGGGCAATATTACACAATCCTCATTAAAAGTGAAATAAACACACATTTTAGGCTTATTAATAAGACATATGCATTGTGCACAAGTAATACTCCAAATAAAGTTGAATTAAAATGTTTATATCAATAGGTCTTGAGTATCTGTCAGTAAATACTGACATATATATTAACAAAGCACTCTCCAACTCAAAAACCTGAAACAGATATTATATTAAAAATAATAAAGTTACAGTAAACAGTAGAAACATAATCAGTGACGTATGAAACATGCAGCTTTGTTGACAGATGTTGGTGTTGAATTACATTAATTTCAGTCTTAAACGTTCATTTTCAGTATTTGTTTCATTTGATTGGTTCACCTGAGATAATGCAGTTGCAAAAACTAACTTTGTGTTTTTGTATGATTACAAGAAATATACCCAAATAAAACTACATAGTGAATTTTCATTTCTAATACTGAAGCAATGAGAAATTAGTACTTGTTCATTTATACTGTAACTTATATTCATGCATCATATTTAGATTTTCAGCACATGCATTGGCTTGCATCATGCTCTATTTCTTGAGCTACAAAAACTACTTGTATTTTTCTGGTATAATGTACACCAGTGTACAGCTGTCAAATGCAAGATATCATATCACAAAAAGCCCATGGTGCAGTTCATCGTGTTATCAGGGTGGGTTAAGATGGTAACTGAATTGCTGTAGGTTCAGTTAACAGAGATAAACTCCTCAGTTACTCAATGACTTGTTAGTAGAGCATTGGGCTTGCAACAAAAAGGGTAGATTTTCAGAGAATCTCGCAAATTCAATGTAAATAACTCTTAAAACATGTATTATCTGGTTTGGACACAGATGTTTTTTTCTTTTTTTAGAAATGCTATTTTTATTTTTGCTTTTCATAAAATGCAAAAATACACTCACCTATGGTTTAATCTATTAACAGTAAGGATTATAACTATAAACTCTAAATTTAAATAATTCTGAAGTCCACAACTATAGCAATGACACTTTAAAAAAAATTTATGTGAAATATAAACCCATATAAAAACAAAACCTTGTGGCATTGATAAGCAAGATCTGACATTTGCATGCATTTAATATGCATGTGTTTAATGTGGATATAATATCACAGTTTTTTGCGTATATGTTGCGCATCTACCCCACAAGCTTAATCCGACCCGTAGCGTAGCACATAGACGCCAAAGTCAACTTTTGCTCATCAAAAACACGCGTATTTGTTGTTATTTAAACGCAGATTCGTGAGACCAGGTTGAAATACAGGCTAGGTTTAGGATTGCAGATTTCAGGTGTTTGTTGCGTGTCGTGTTGGGCGAGATTGGCATCAGAGCAGCTGTCAGTGAGGTTATAATCAGCACATGTAGGCGTCTGTCTGTATCTCACACAGAGTGGATGTGGAGGAAAAACAACTTGATCTGTTCAAATATCATCTCCTCTAATGTCATTGTACCCTCAGCGCATTCGAGTAAATGTCATGTGCGATAATACACACACACACACATCCCATCATGCTGAAGCAGCCAGACTGCTGTTGCCATGGCAGCGTGGGATTCAGCGGTTACAGTCTCTGATGTAACGCGGCAGATGCTGTGCGTCTCCAGATGTCTGTGACTCGTCATCATCGGCAAATCATGACGTCAGCTGAATGCTGATTACAGTCTGATCTACACGGGATTTAACTCTGCATTCAGTTGGTTAAAATAATCATTAAAGTACTACTGGACACTTAAGCTATTGCTCTGAGCAAAAGTTGTAGTAAAGGGAGTAATTCGTCTTTTTTGTGTTTTTAGTCAGATGACAGTTCCTTTAAATACATATTATAGATATATAGAGGTAAATCTAAATATACAGATATAAGTAAAAAAAAAAAAAAAAAAACAAGCATAAATCTATCCAGGACTGATATATATACATTTATCAGTCCATTGTCTTGTATTGCTATGAATGCATTACTATAGATTTATGCTTGTTTTTTTTTTTTTGCAGTTGAAATGATTTTCTGTGGAAATGGACATCATGTCAGCGGTGGTGGTTTATATAAAGGCACTGAGGCCGTCAGCACTTCTCATATCCAGGCAATCTATAGACAAAAGCTATCACTTGTGATGTTCCTCATTTGTGGATTCAAATTAAAGCATCTGCTAAACGAATAAATGTAAGCGTGAAAAACTGCACAAGATGAACAATTTCAAGACATTTATGAAGCTTTAACCAATCAACTTTCTTGGCTCTTCATAACATAAAGTTATAAAAATTGGATGGCAGATCTCTGATAGAGTTGAACAATGACTCAAACAATGAAATAAATAATATTGCTAATTGTTAAAATGTTAATGTACCATTATCATACATTTCCTACATTTCACGCTTTTAGTGCACACTGTGGTGGTACCATGGTAAAATAATGTACATGCTCTAGGAAACCTTCAACCGACTTCCCTCAATTGTTCCTTCTACAGCCATGAGATTAACTAACATCTGCTGCTTCTCAAAAAGGGATCTCAACAATGCCTCTCAAAAATACTGTCAGAGATCTCGAAATGCCCTCATTTCTCCTCAAATGATCTGAGCTACTCCATATTCCATATATCACAGCTGCTGACTCGCTGAAGTCTCGTGAGGAGTTTTAGGAGAAGCATTCGTTTTTCTGTATTATTTACTGGGGTCTGATGGTGTAATGCGTCTCTCTGGATCTGTCTTACCTCGCAGTCGTACAGCAGGTGCAGCTGCCCGTCGATCCACTCCTCGATGTCCAGCCTCCTCTGGAGGTCCTTGCGGTTGTATTTGACCGTCAGTTTGCCCAGTTTGCGTTGGGCAGGCTCCTCCTCTTTGGTCTGAAACATCACTCTGGACTGGGTGCCCGGCTCCGACGCCATGCCTGCCACAACCTCACGCCGACAGGGAGAAGACCAAGAGACAGCAGCCTCTCTCTTTCTGTCTGTCTCACAGATTCAAACACAGACTCCTTCAGTCACCGTCCTGCTGTTGTTTGCTCCTCAGTCTGCGTTTCTATACTGCAGTGTGTTTCTGAATCATGATCGTGGTGTTTCTGTCCGACAGCCTCCTTTAGCTCCTGTCTTCTGTCTGCGCTCCACTAACACTGACTCCCTCCCTCCCTCTCTATGTCTCCCTCTCTCCCTCTCTCTCTCTCTGTCTTTCGCTCTTGCTCGCTCGCTCCCTCACTGACTGCCGCCCTCATGTGTGTGTTAAAGAGGAACATAGTTCAGCTTAAGACTGATAACATGCAGTAAGATTGGGGTCAGAGGCCAAAACACTTGTTTTTAAAGCACTTTGTTACTACTACGTTTAATCCCACAGGTCACAATAGTGACCTGGAAAAATGTTTTTCTTTTACAAACAGTGTTGGGGAAAGTTACTTTTAAAAGTAATTTGTTACAATGTTGCGTTATTCCCTAAAAATATAACTAGGTATGTTACTTTTTAAATTTGGGAAGAGCTTGAGTGTTTGTTTTTAATATAAGAAGTTCTATTTATAGCAAATGTGAAAGCCCTTACACACTAAACAGTGTCACAAATAAACCTCAGACTGAAGAAAAAGCAAATTCACATCTGTAAGAATACAGGAGAAGAAAGTTCAATACTCTTCAGCAATAGAAAACCAATAAAGCACAATAGTTAGGCATTTTTGATTGTGAGTATATATGGTTGAACTGGATCATCAAAGGTCAGCAGCAAAGACATTGGTTAATAAAATGGGATTAGATGCATTAGGAACATGTAATGTAGGAACAATTAAATATGTGAAGTTTTACACAATTAGTGCAAAGAGCAGTTAAATTCTTGTTTGCACTTTTGGAGAAAATGATAACTACATCAAAGCTCCAAAACAAAGGGCTAGTAAAGTTACCATAAAGATATGACAAAGATTTTTGGTACATGCTATCTTTAGGGTGTCTAGTATTAATATATGTATTCACATATGTTTTTGCTGTTGTTGTTGTTGTTGTTGAGTTTGTTATTATTTCAAAGGGTTACTTATGACACATCATTTGGATATTTTTATGTCTGGGAGACATTTGGGATTAAATGGGTCAATAGAATCCACACACGGAATTAAAAATGACATTTAATGTTTTTATATTAAAAATAAATGTTATTTATTATTTCAATTCCAATTTTTAAAATGAATAAAAAAATAAAGAACTTAAACTATTTTGATTGATTAAAACATATATATATACACCTGTATATAAAATATGCTGTTTGCTGCAAACCTCACTATCACAACTGTTAGTGGTTGCCAGGGTGTTGCTATGTGGTTGCTGGGGTCTTCTGGGTGGTTGCTATGGACTGGTATAAGGTTGTTAAATATCTGTCTGTTAGTGTGTCTTGGGTAGTTGCTAGACGTTGCCAAACTGTTGCTGGGGGTTGCTAAGCTGTTGCTGTGGTGTTTCTGATCTGAATGGTTGCTAAGGTGTTATAGGTGGTTGCTTGGGCATTGTTACAACATTACTAAGACATTCTGAGTGGTTTCTAGGGTGTTCTGGGTGCTTAGAGCTGTTGAGGGGTTGCCAGGGAGTAGCTAAACCGTTGCTAGGGAGCTTTGGATGAGAGTTAGGGGGTTGCTAAGCTGTTGCTAGGGTTTTCAAGGTGTTGCTATGTGGTTGTTACAGTTTGTATACAGTGCTTGGGGCATTGCTTTATAGTTGCTATATGTACTAAATGGCTGGTATTGTTTTTAAAAGCGATATAAGTGCTTAAAGTGTAGCTAAGCTGTTGCTAGGGTGTTCTGGGTGGTTGCTAGGGGCTTGCTTACTGTCTCAAGTGAAAAGAGTCTCTGTGATATTCACATATTAGCAGCGTTGATTTTGGAGCGCACCTCGTTTGCTCAGACACTTTGCCCCATTATCAAAGGTAATGGTGCTTTCATTACGAGTGGTATCCTGTGCCAGGAGGAAATGGAGAGTAATGGATGTGACTTTGCCCTGTTTCGATTAAATGGGGATCAGCAAAGAGCCATATATGTCAAAATAATCTTCTCTTAGCAGCTGATATGTCAGGTGTCACTTAGAGCTCCGGGCCAGATCTTATAGTTTCCATTTACTGCTCCTGAGCTCATTTTCCTGTAAGAGCGATGGTGCACAGAGAGAAACACTTGTTATCAAACGTTGTGATAGGTTACTCACACTATTTCCAGGATATTACATGATTAAATGATTGATATCAACAGTGCTGGGTAGATTACTTACAACAGTTTCACTAACACTGCTACTAAATTTAAATTGTAGTAACGCAATCCACTACTTTGCACATTTTAGTAACAGTAATATAATTGGTATACTTTTGACCAAACTTTTTAGCAAATTGATTTAAAATGTAATAAAAGTTAATTTTAGTACTAAATTGACACAATCCAGATTGCATGTAATCTACTCAGCACTCTCAGCAGATAACCACTGAGCTACAGATGTCAGAAAACAGACAAAGACAATGTAATAGTGGACTTCAACAGTGTTGGGGAAAGTTACTTTTAAAAGTAATGCATTACAATCAAAAAGTAACTAATTTCATTATTTAGTTACTTTTTATGGGTAATGCATTGCATTACTTTCGTGTTACTTTTTAAATATGGGCATAGCTTGAGTGTTTGTTTTTAATATAAGAAGTTCTATTTATACCAAAAAGTGTCATGAATAAACAATAGTTAGTTTCAGCATCTCAGTAGGCCCAATTTTAATTTGCGCTAGTTCTTTATTGTATGTTTTTTTACCACTAAAAATAACAAAATTACATTTATTAATATTTAAAGATAATTTATTTAACTTAAACCAAGTAGTGTAGGCAGCTAGGCCAATATTTGCTTTACTCATTAACATACTAAAATGTGAGTGTGAAAGAACAAGAGTTGTATCATCCGCAAACATAATGGGGGAAAGCACATCCGAAACACTAGGCATATCATTTATATAAATGAGGAACAACAGTGGTCCAAGGATAGACCCCTGTGGGACCCCACATTTTAGTTTAGCTTTATTGGAGAAATAACCCTTGAAAGAAACACACAGTGATCTATTTAAAATATAACTTGATAACCATTTATAAGTAATATCTTGGAAGCCATATTTGTATAATTTAGCAAGTAAAATATTGAATATTTGAAAAATCCCCAAAAATACTGCAGGTAAACTCATTACTTTCAAGTGCAGAAATTACCTTATTAATAAGATGAAGTAGAGCCATACTGCCCTTCAAAGCAAAAAGGCAGTAACTGCATTTTTGGTCAAAAATTAGTTATTATCATTTTCATGACGTTAAAGGCATCCTTTGTTATGTGACAAAATATCTTATCTCAAATGTGTGTCGTTTTGTATTTTTTACGAAAGCCATACTGATGGTTATAAAGAATCATGTTAGAATCTAAATGAGAAATCCCTTTTGGATATCCTTTTGTATATAATTTTTTCTAATATTTTGGAGAAACATGGCAAAATAGAAATGGGTCTATAATTTGTAAAACAACAAGGATCATCAGCTTTTAACAAGGGAATAACTTTAGCAATTCTAAAAGCATCTGGCACAACTCCTGTTTCCAGAGATAAAGACATAATATAAGAAAGTGGTTATACTGATAGATTGCTTCACCAATTTAACAAGATAATAATATTATCATGACCCGCTGCGGTGGGTTACTTCATGGCAATCGATAGGTTTAAATGAAGACATAACAGGAAATAACCGATGGATAAAATCCAAAGGATTCCCAGCACTATCTGGAATTAAGTTTGCTAATTTCGGACCAATGCTAGCGAAAAAATTATTAAAATGTTCAGCTATTTCCTTTGGATTACTTAAATAGTCATCACCATTCTGAAAAACAGAGGATAAATCATTTGAAGCCTTTTCTTTTTGAAATAACTGATTTACTACTTTCCATGTGGATTTAACATTATTTGAACACTTAAGAAATACACTGCTGAAATACTTTCGCAGACCTAATTAAACTTGTATATTTATTTCTTGCTAACTTATAAACAGCATAAGTAAGTGCAACATACCTTTTTATACAGTTTGTTCTTTTTCTTTAACAGTTTCCTTAGTTCAACAGTAAACCAAGGTCTATTTAAAACTGTATTCTGTTTTTTAGACAATTTATCCATAGGGAAACCTTCATTAAAATTAGTAGGAATTGTACTCATAAACTTTTGATATGCTAAATTTACGTTTCTCTCCTCATATAAATCACCCCAAAAAGTATTGACAAGCCTACCCTTGAACTTACCTATATTTACAGCACTCATATTTCTTCTAAACAATACTTGGTTTGTGTTCTTGAATCCATTTGCTTTAGTCACAGTTAACTGGAATATAGGGAGATGGTCAGACAAATCAGAATACAGAATACCACATTTCATTACTTTACCTAAAGAATGACATAAAATGTTATCTATCAACGTTGCAGATTTTTCTTTAATTCTAGTAGCTTTATCAATGAGTGGAAAAAAATAATTAGAGTAGAGAACATTTAGAAAATCCCCAGTAAAAGTGTCTGTATCATAATTATAGAGGTTTATATTGAAATCCCCCAAAATATACCAAAGCTTTTTCTCATTGTTAACACGTTCAAGTGAATAAAGCAGGCTTTCATTGAAATCTTTGATAATAGAATGAGGTGGCTTATAGACAACCCCAACAATTATATTCTTTCCATGAAAAGCACTAAAAAGCTCCAAAAAAAGCGACTCTACTAGGGTTGCAAAATTCCCGGAATTTTCAAAGATGGAAACTTTCCATGGGAATTAATGGGAATAAACTGGGAATTTTCAAAATTGAAGGTTGGCTCTTCTTAAGGAACTTAAAGGGTCACAACACCCCCCTGTTTCAGAAGTACTTTTTCACACCTCTGGTTTGAAAAACTTTCTGAAAAGGGGCGTTGTTCACTGGGGGTAAGGGGTGGGGGTAGCGACACCGGAGCAGCAGCTACAGCGGTTCTTAGAGCAGTGTTGAAGTGGAGGACTTCTCCCCACCAGAATCCCCAGACTTTGAACAAAATGATGACAGTGCAGGTCCACTGTTATGGCAGCAAATCTATCGCAATAATGCGCAAGTGCACCACTGATGCTGGCGGGCAGTTAATCACTGATTTACTGCGCACGCCAGCATCAGTGGTGTGCGCTGATCTACAAGCAAAGAAACGGGAGCCGCGAGCTCATTTCAAAACCACATTAAATTAATGCATTAATAGGGCTGTCAAGCCGATGAAGTAGATAGTTTTAAAAAACACGCATCTACGTCACAGGCTCAAACTTAACTTTTACAACCGGATGAACGAAATGGTCGCAAAAATGATAGAAATTCAGCGGGAGCGGGATGAATACAACAGTCCCACGCAGGGCTCTACTTGTAACTAACGATCGCACTTTTGCACCTTCCTCACATTGAGGTGTGTGATCTTACATCCTTCATTCATTCATTCATTCATACTGAGGTTCTGCAACACACTATGTACGCACAGCATCAAGTTCCTGTCAACCTGTGGAGATGTTGACAACCCTCACATTCTGGATGGCCTTGACAGTCCCCTGTCATCTGTAATGATCTGCTGGAAGTGTCAGTCGAAGTTGGAGGATGGCACTTCCAGCCTCCTTGTTGCATGTTGTATTTTTCCATTCCTTGTATGTTCTGTCACCTGTGCTCCCTGTCTCCACCCACCTCATGTGTTAACTGATATGTCTCCGCCCCTTTCATGTGATTTACCCCTGTATTTATACCCCGACTTCTCAGTGTTCCCTGCTCATCATTGCGTGTGTCTTGCACCACCCTTGTAAGCGTTTTCCCCTGTCTTTTGTATTTGTATTGTTTACCTGGATTCCTGTTGCCAACCTCGATTGCATTTTGGATTACGTCTCTCATTTCTTCCACTAGACTCTGTTTGTTGATCGCCCGACTTATTTGCTCTGTTTACTGGACTCTCTCTTGGTTTGCCTCTTACAATCTTGTCTGCCGTTGTCAACCTCAGCCTGTTTACTCTTCTGTGCGTTTCTAATAAACACTCTGCATTTGGATCCGACTGCCTCCCTGCTCATTCGTTACATCATCCTTCTACCAAAAAAAGAGATTTTGAGTATCGTATCTCAATACAATGAAAGAGAGCTTACCCACTTCCCAGCATCACTAAGATCCTTGAACTTGTCTCCGTAGCAGCCATCTTCTTAACAATTAACCTTAACGGTGGCTACTGGCAGGTGGTTTTGGACCCACAGAGTAAACCAAATACAACATTCATCACTCCATCAGGGCTATAATGGATAAAAAAAATCACCTGCAACATTCCAGGAGCTAATGGAATCAGTACTGGGAGAACTATGAGGAAACATAGTTTACTTTGTCTACATCATGTGGAGGACAATCACATGAAATGGGATCAGTTTTTATCTGAACTCCGTTTTGCAATAAATTTAGCTGTGAAAGAAAGCACTGGGATGGCCCCTGCAGAACTCCAAATAGGATAAAAACTGCAAAGCCAAATGGATAAATAACCCCAGTTGTTGGTGCTCCGTTATAAGACAGGCAGGGTGATGTCCCCGCTAGAAATTTAACGTTCCCAGGACGTCCTCGGAACGTCCCCCCTGGTGTCAAGGACGTTGCCTAGTAACGTGCTTAGGACGTTCTGCGGCGGTCACGATGTTGAGTTCTTTAAAGGGTTGGGGGACGTTATTTAGAGGACCTTCACACAACATTCAGGACGTTCTCGGGACGTTTAGGGAACCATGCTTATCTTGGAAGTTTAACGTTTTTAAAACATCCTCGGAACGGCCCCTTCTGGTGTCAAGGACGTTGCCTAGTAACGTATTTAGGACGTTCTGCGACGGTCACGATGTTGAGTTCTTTAAAGGGTTGGGGGACGTTATTCAGAGGACCCTCATACAACATTCAGGACGTTCTCGGGACGTTTAGGGAACCATGCTTATCTTGGAAATTTAACGTTTTTAAAACGTCCTCGGAACGGCCCCTGCTGGTGTCAAGGACGTTGCCTAGTAACGTCCTTAGGACGTTCTGCGACGGTCACGATGTTGAGTTCTTTAAAGGGTTGGGGGACGTTATTCAGAGGACCTTCACACAACATTCAGGACGTTCTCGAGACGTTTAGGGAACCATGCTTATCTTGGAAATTTAACGTTTTTAAAACGTCCTCGGAACGGCCCCTGCTGGTGTCACGGACGTTGCCTAGTAACATCCTTAGGACGTTCTGCAACGGTCACGATGTTGAGTTCTTTAAAGGTTTGGGGGACGTTATTTGGAAGACCTTTACACAACATTCAGGACGTTCTCGGGACGTTTAGGGGACTAGGTTTATTTTGCAAATTTTACGTTTTTAAAACGTCCTAGGAACGGCCCCTGCTGGTCTCACGGACGTTGCCTAGTAACATCCTTAGGACGTTCTGCGATGGTCACCATGTTGAGTTCTTTAAAGGTTTGGGGGACGTTATTTGGAGGACCTTAACACAACATTCAGGACGTTCTCGGGACGTTTAGGGGACTTTTTTTTTTATCATTTTCAAAATATCTTCAGAACATCCCTGCTGGTGTCAAAGACTTAACCTATAAATGTTCCACATTGTGGAGTTCTTACCTTTACAGAACATTCAGGATGCTCTGGGACCTATAAGGGGGCCGTTACTAAAGGATGTTGTCTTAACACATGAACACATTCAAACATGAAATACCAAAAAAAAAATATATATTATTTTATATTATTATTTTGTGAACAAAAACAGATTATAAACAAATATCAAATGTGGTCATGTGTAGAAAGGGTGGGGTAGACAGAAGGGGAGCTCAGGCAATTTAATTCAGTTCAAATCGGCTTTATTGCCATAAAAATGTTCACAGTAAAGCATCAAAATGTTGTCCAAATAAATAAAACAGTATCAAGAACATAACGGTTTATATTAATTATATAGTCAGTATGTGTGTGTGCATTTGTCAGTCACTGTCTCCATCTCCAAGAGGTGACAAGTTCTACCAGCTGCCTGAAAAAAGAGAGCAAATAACAATATTTAGCAATTACTTTGATTTCAGCAAATTTGAAAAACCTTTTTGCAAGATGAGCCTACCTTTTGAGATGACATCAGGATAGCCTGTATGAAGAGGTCGGAGTACACCTGGAAAGCACAGAAAGCACAATGTGTGACGAAGCAGGCGAGGACCAATGAGTGTTCGATTTTACTGCCGACGGTATTTGAAGAGGCAAA
Source organism: Enteromius viviparus (assembly GCA_032353835.1). Taxonomy (NCBI): domain Eukaryota; kingdom Metazoa; phylum Chordata; class Actinopteri; order Cypriniformes; family Cyprinidae; genus Enteromius; species Enteromius viviparus. The sequence goes on along the minus strand of JAUCNO010031533.1, from coordinate 7,345 downwards.
ATTTGAATTTAAAAACGCGCCAGCGCGGCCTGAGAAAGATTGATTTCTTTTATAATTATGTTGTTTTTTGGTGTGTTTTATTGTCAGTCACATCATGTTGGATGATAGATTATTAAATTAGCAGACATAACGTTACTCACCCTGTAAAATCGTGTTGGTTGTCTGTTGGTGAAGAATAAGTAAAGAATAAATGTAAATAAAACTTAGTCTGGTGCTGAGCTGACTGATGCTGAGACTCTCTGCTCCTGCCACTGGAGTGTATGCAGCCCAGGACCATTGTGATTGTGGATTAAATATAGTTAAATACAATATAGGCAAATGACAGATAATTACAGATAAAGTTAGACAAACACACATATACTTAGACATATATAACATGTGACCACAGAACCCAATATAGAGCGTCCTTCTAAAGTCATATCTGAAATGTTATAATATGACTAAAAGAGGACCATGACAGAATTTTCTGTTTGTAACGTTATTTTATGACCAAAAAATAACCAAAATGGAACGTTCACCTAAAGTCACATCTGGAACGTTATAATATGACTTAAAGAGGACTATGTGAGAACGTTCTGTTAACGTCCCAAATGTTCTCTTTGTAACGTTATTGTATGACCAAAAAATAACCAAAATGGTACGTCCCCCTAAAGTCACATCTGGAACGTTATAATATGACTTAAAGAGGACCATCACAGAACGTTCTGTCAACGTCTCAAACTTCCTCTTTGTAACGTTATTGTATGATCCAAAAATAACCAAAATGGGACGTCCCCTTAAAGTCACATCTGAAATGTTATAATATGACTTAAAGAGGACCATGTGAGAACATTCTGTTAACGTCCCAAATGTCCTCTTTGTAACATTATTTTATGACCAAAAAATAACCAAAATGGGACGTTCCCCTAAAGTCACATCTGGAACGTTATAATACAACTAAAAGAGGACCATGTGTGAACGTTCTGTCAATGTCCCAAATGTTCTTTTTGTAACGTTATTGTATGACCAAAAAATAAACAAAATGGGACGTCCCCTTAAAGTCATATAATCGACATTGAACACCAGCACGTTTATAACCAAAAGAGGACATTTTAGGAACGTCCCTAATGTTCTGTAAAGGTTCGGGACTTTCATCACTTTCAGAGGACCTTTAGGGAACGTCGCACAAGGTTGCAATAAGAAGTAAGAAAACTTACTTTTAGAGTAAGTAAGCAGAAGATCCAAAAACGGAGGTAACTTAAAATAGTATTTTTTTTTATAAAAATGTTGTATGACTTACACAATTAGCATAAAACAAAGCATACAATTTTTATTCTCAACGATTAAAGATAAAAAAAGATTAAACCACCACAAGTTAGATGGCCATATGAGGTATGTAAATTACATTTGAACAGAAGAAGAAAAAAAAAACAGCATTGCTTTCCTTATGCAGAGTTCAGACTGCACAATTTTAGCCCCGATTTTGACTCGCTGACAGGTTTTGAGAAATCGCTGACAAACTCCCGAAATCACAGGCAAATCGGTGCTCATTCACGCGAGCGACAACCATGAGATATTTGGCATGCTAAAAATCTGGACCTGTCTGTGATTCAAAACCATGTCGTGTGAATGTGTTTTGACTGAAAATAACATTGGAGACAACCTACAGCCAATGAGAGAGCAACATCCAGGACAGCGGAACATTGGGGTAGGCTATAGAAGGTAATTTTCCTCCTCCATAATCTTCTTTTCGATGCAAATGAGCGCACTTGCAATTTGTATGACAAGCTTATTTTGCTTGCAATTATTTTGGTTTCAAACGCATTTCCTGGAGGGCCAGCTCTGCAGTTTAGATCCAACCCTAATCAAACACACCTGATCCAGCTAATCAAGGTCTTCAGGATCACTAGACACCTCCAAGCAGGTGTGATTTGGAGCTGGTTGGAGTTAAACTGTGCAGAGCTGTGGCCCTTCAGGAATTAAATTTTAGATCAATGTCTTAGAGATTCGTCAATTTATTGCACTGTTGAAAAAGCATTTTAGAACCAGCATACTCTGAGTCAGCAAGGTTTAAGTTAATCAACCGAGAGGTCAGGGTTTAGCAAATGGTACTGTATATTAGCCTTGCTTTCTGGAACACCACCCATTTGGCAGGTTCTAGTTATCCTGAATATCTTGATTAGTTAATGGTATCCTTAAATACAGAGAACAATTCCAAGTATGGGTTACCATATTTTTCTTGCCCAATCAGGTCAAGAAAGCGTTAGTTTTTAAAATCTTTTTAATTTTCTTTGTTTAAGCGTTTGTTTTCTAGCATGGTTAGCTGAGTGCAAAATCCTGGTGAAACCAATCCTCCTCTGGCAAGAAACACATTACAATACAAGAGTATTTCAATAAATTTCAGCTATTTACAGTAATTTCCTAACAAGTAAAAGGCTAAACCTGCACCCTGGTAAATTGATCCTGCAATGTGTCCAGCAGTTTAAAAGTACCTACTTTGTAATATGGATAAATACTTTAATTATTGTAATGCAGCATTTAAGAATAGAACAGCTGTGGTCTGTGTAGGGTTAAAGTATCAGTCAAAGCTTCAACATAATCATGAGAATATTAAACGTTTTGAAAACTATAGTGGGAAATGAATAAACATTGCAGAATTGTTAAAATGTCAACAATTGGATTCAGCTAAAGAATGATAAAACCAAGGCTGAATTCAAACTGACAGAAATGCAATAATACTACATTATTATTTTTAAATTTATGTAACAAGGATAACAGAATCTGTGAGAATTACACAGCTGCATAATCTCCAACTCATGCAGGTCTGGAGCATCGTTAGGGTTAATGAAGAGGAAGGGAATATCCTTAATTAGCTGAAACCTGTAGAGTACAAAAAGACCATAGGGCAACGTTCCACATTGGTTGTTGTCATTAGTTGTTGAACAATGGTTGGAAGTTGGTGGTTGGTTCAGATTTTAGTGCTTTGTGCTTTCTGTCATGCTGTTCCACAGTGGCGTAATTTGCCCCAGAATCCTCAAGCTCTGATGTTTCAAAATACTGTCCCTCAGGTGCAGCAGCCAGTTCAACAACCAACTGATCTGTGGTTTCAGCAACCGGTTCAAAAGCCATCTGACCCGCGGTTTCAGCAGCCGGTTCAAAAACCATCTGACTCGTGGCTTCAGCAGCCCATCCAACAGCCGTCTGACCCGCGGTTTCAGCAGCCGGTTCAAAAGCCATCTGACCCGCGGTTTCAGCTGCCCGTCCAAAAGCCATCTGACCCGCGCCCTCAGCTGCCCGTCCAAAAGCCATCTGACCCGCGCCCTCAGCTGCCCGTCCAAAAGCCATCTGACCCGCGGCCTCAGCTGCCCTTCCAACTGCCATCTGACCCGCGGCCTCAGCTGCCCTTCCAACTGCCATCTGACCCGTGGTTTCAGCAGCCGGTTCAACAAATCTACCAGCAGCAACTTCAAAAGGGAGTGTCGCAGGCAGAGCCCCTTGATAAGTGTACTGTTGCTGATTATGAGCAGATTCAATGTGGACCACCTGGGATCAGTGGTGCTGAGTGTGACGCTATCAACTGCTGCTTTGACGGACAGCAGTGCTACTATGGGAGGGCAGGTAAGCGTTCTCCGCCTTACTCTGTTGATGGTAAATTATTCCTCCGTTAACCTGCTCTTGTACCTTGTCCCAGTGACTGTCCAGTGTATTCGAGATGGTCAGTTTGTGGTAGTGGTGGCTAGAGATGTTACTCTGCCTCGACTGAGCCTGGATTCGGTTCGTCTACTGGGTGGAAGCGACCCACCTTGCGCTCCTGTTGATTCCACACCTTCCTTTGCTATATACCAGTTCCCTGTGACCGCATGTGGCACAAGCGTAATTGTGAGCAGCTGCTTCTGGCTTTATTCTGCATTCCTTTTGATGGACTCTGTCAACAGTGTTGCTCTTCACAGGAGGACAGTGGATATGTGGTGTATGAGAACAGAATGACCTCCTCGTATGAAGTTGGCATTGGGCCATTTGGATCCATCACAAGGGACAGTCATTTTGAGTAAGTGATCTATGGCTTGGTAAGAATGTTAGTCTTTGATAAATGCTACAAGCTCACCATTTGTCCAGACTTCTTTTCCAGTGTAGGTACTCTGGAACGTCTGTGGAAGCTCTGGTTGTGGAGGTCAACTCCGTTCCTCCGCCTCCACCAGTAGCTGCTCCTGGACCTCTCAGGGTGGAGCTCAGACTGGCCAATGGCCAATGTGTCACCAAAGGCTGTGCTGAAGGCAAGTACTTTGTCATATGTGTCCCTAGTGTCTTGCATCTCCAGGTTGCGGCAGTATTTCGCTAAATTCTAGTCTTGTTCCTCAGGAGATGAGGCCTACACATCCTACTACAGTGATGCTGATTATCCTGTCACAAAAGTCCTGCGGGAGCCTGTATATGTTGAGGTGCATATTATGGAAAGGACTGACCCCAACATTGTCCTGATGCTGGGACATTGCTGGGACATTAAGTTTGACTTGTCCACGTATTAAAATGGCTTAAACGCATGCCCACTTACTAAATCATAGTGGGGTTTTCAAATGTTTATGCAACTGTGGTACAAGAGCTGCCTTGTCATATTGAAATTACGATATGATGACACATGACATTGTATTAAATTATTTTGTTTCTATGGCATCAATTTCAGTGCCAAAGCCCTCACATGCTCCTAAATTCATAATTCCAAACTGTGAACACATTTTGGCACTACTTGGGTGCCTTGAGTTTGTAAAAATCACATGTTATCATCTTGGAGTTAAAGTATTTACGAGATTGTGTGAATGCAGCATAATATTCTGCCCTTTTAATATGGACCCTGATTCTAACGATTAGAAGTAATTTAGGCAAAGGTGCTTATCTATTACGTAAACCTCAACCTGATCCAGGCCCAATTACTGCCTCAAATTTTGAAATGCTTGTGAATTTTAAAATCAAGGATCAGACTTGATTTTAAATGTCCGGAGTTTAATCATTAAAATAGATATGGTTGGTATTTGGCCACAGTCACTTGATATGGTTCTAACTGAAATCTACCTGACTGAACAAATCCATTTTAGACAAGGATATCTCTTTACGTGTGTGTGTACTGTATAAAGGACATGTATTTTTATCGAAAGGTTTCATGCTAAAATAACGTTCTAAACCAGTGAGTAAACAATTTAGAATTTTTGGCTCTTGAGGATTTCTCAGCATAATGGTTAGGGGATCCTGTAGGCCTCTATTCCAGGTCTTTATTCCACTTTATTTCAATTTTAGTAATTCGTAATTCGTTTTCAGTAGCTGGTCCAACAGCCATCTGACCCACGGTTTACTAATCAGCAGTTTCAGCTTCAACCAGTGGCGCAAGCAGAGCCCCTTGATAAGTGGATAATTTTTAGCTCTTGAGGATTTCTCAGCATAATAGTTAGTGGCTGCTATAGGCCTCCATTTGCTAATAGTCTTTATTCCAGTTTTTTTTAGATCTTAATGCTGTAGAATTAGTAATTCTTGGTAACTTCAATTGGAATTGGTTGCATTCACCTTTTCTTCCTCTTAGTGTTATTCCCGTTCGATTGTGGGGTCCACTTTTCTGCAAAGCCGTCTCCATTCTGTATGGTCAAGGGCATTGTCCAGGTTGGCACCGATCTTCCTCACGTCGTCTTTGATTCTATCCATTCATTGTGGCTGAGCCACAATGCTGTTCTTGCCATTGAGTTCTCATCACTTCTGACCACTATACCAACGTAGTCATGCACCTTGCATCTTCTCAGTGGTCGACACAATGCCTAGCCACTTTTGGATGTCGGTGTTCATGACATGGCCCCTCGTGTCAGGCTGAGGCACCATCGCAGCATTGTGAAGGGCCTGTTTGTGTTTGCAGTGGCTGGCCAGCCCTCTGATCCATAGAGGGCCACAGGGTGCACTACAATCTTATAGATATTTTGACTTGAGGCGGTTGGGCATTCGTCGGTCACACAGGATACCTGTGACTTGGCGCCACTTCATCCAGGCTGCATTAATCCTAGCTCGTACATCTGCCAGGATGTCGCAGTCTCTGCTTATCATGGATCCGAGGTATTTGAAATGAGGTACCTTCGCCAGCTATTCTCCATCGATGCTGATCGTGCATGGCTTTTAGGTACTCAGTCTTCTTGGTGTTGCAGTTCTGTTCGGGACTCATCTGCCAGGAAGACATCGTCAGCATAGAGGAGTGTTCTGGGGTGAGAGGACTGAAGATCGACCATCACGGTGTCCATGAAGAGGATGAAGAGAATCGGCTACTTCTATGCTAATAATCGGCTACTTCCAGTTATTGTCCCAATGTTCAGGGTGCCAAGACTTAGTAGTTGGACTGGCTTCATTAGTCGGCCTCATCTATGGGCCGGTAGCCCTTGTCCACATCTCACATCATTCAGGCGAGGACGTTGTGCGTCGCCTGCGGGGGACGTCCTTGCATTATCCAGTAGATGTTATGATGACATTGCATGAGACTGGCGCATCACTCCACTTGACGTTGAAGACCCTCACCGTTGGCCAACTTCCCAAAGGACGTTGTTTCCAGCCGTTGTTTTTTTTTTTTAGATTGTTGACACTCCTATTAGACCAATTGATGTATTTAAAGTTTTAACAAATGTTCCGCACCAGTATTCAACTGCATCTTTATTTGGATAATGCATGGTTTTCAACAGTTTTGTTCTTATTTACTCAAATATGCTTCACTTGGCATTGGCAAAAAACTAGAATCTTTCATTCAGATTGGATAGATTTTAGACAACTGCGTAACATTTAACATTTATTGACCTTCCTCTAACTCATATTTTTAACCTTTCTCTTGTTTTAAATAAAAGGCTTCTGATTCATAGTTAAATTTTCGTGTTAAAAGAACCTGCTACTTACTATTAAAACGTTTTAGAACGATAAGCTTTGTACAAATCTACCCATCTCAAGAGGCGGGCTTAGAAGAGAAACAAAAATATTTTTTTTGCACCTTAAAAGGCATAAAATCAAATTAAAGTTAATGTAATTAAAGTGCATTACAACAAATGCACAAAACAATGTGATTTTTAGCAATATCATGTGACCCTTTTAAGAAGGAATCGTTTTTGGAACTCCAAATCTTCCTTATTTTTCCAAACTTGTTTTATTAACCAGTTGGGTAAGAAGTTACCTCTGTTCTGGTATCGAGTTTGGATTTAAAAAGTGCCCCTATTATGCCTTTTCAAATATGATATTTCAATCAGTAGGTGCGTTCGAGCTCATGCTGCGCTGCGCAGACTGATCGGCGAGATTAGCCGAAAGCAGTCGGGGAGGAGCTGAAAACGGAGCTGTCAAGTCGGACACGTTGGGGATCTCG
>JAUCNO010031526.1:0-18808 GCA_032353835.1 Enteromius viviparus | reverse complement strand
CAGTATATATTTAGAAAGTATTTACATGTAAATGCATTTATATATTTATTTTCTTATATTTGATATTATATCTAAATCTATTTAATATATAAACATAACATACAGTATTTCCATTAAATATATACATGCATGTGTTTGTATTTATATATACTTAATAAATATGCATGGTACATACAAATATATTATATACAGAAAAACCTTTATTTTTATGTGATTAATCATTATTAATCCATTGACAGCACTAATATATATATATATATATATATATACACACACATCTTGTATTTTTTCTTTACGCAAGAAAAAGGCCAGTGCTAATAACCGATACAGAAGTGCCTGACTGGTTCTGGGTTTCAAATATCCTCATAACCTCTTTATATCAGACTCATTGTGAGCTGAAACAGTTTTCTCAAAGCCTCTATGAATTATCCAGTCAGAATGTTCAATTAACGCCTGTCAGTTAGAAACGGCCGTTAATAATCACCCGCCACGAAGGCCCCCAGCATTATGTGACGCTTCCATTTTGGTTCCAATTTATATTTCTCTGCTGACGGCACTTCTGAGGACATTCAGGTGAAAAGTCTCAGAGAGTTCATAAGGTGATGACAATTACAAGGAGACTAAAGCCTACAACTTTTGTGCATGGTAGGCACCTGGAACTTGAAAAAGATTGATGCTAATTTGGAAAGTGTCTGATACTCGTTTGCTCAGATAGAGACGACGCATTTGATGGCAAAAGAAAAGAGGTGTGGGGGGGTGCTTTGTCTGAAAACTTTGTTGCTTGCCTCACAGGAATCTAAATAATTGAGCGAGTTGGTATCCGCTCGTCTGACAGAGAGAAAAGATGACTTTGAGCATGAGGGTGGTGGTGGAGGGGAAGTTTAAATAAGAGACCCAAATACATACAAGGCATGGTTTTCATACCTGCCTCAGTCCCTCACCGAGAAAAAAAAAGATGAAATATTCGTAATATTAAAAAAAAAAAAGATATTCTCTATGCATACGAAACAAGGAGGAATTAGGACCGGCAAAATATGTATTCACTTCGCTTTTTTTAGCATTTTATCTTGTCGCTTATTTTATCTATTTAATAAAACATAATAATAATATAAATTTAACTAGTGTTTTAAAATTTAGTATTATAAGTATTTACGGTTAGAAGTACAGTTCATCTGGCTAAACGTTAAACAGCTGATCCAGATGCTAGTATGTCCTGCTCACATTCAATCTAACAAGTCCCTTCAAGGTGATTGGCAAACTTCCCCTCCATCCCCTCGCTCATGCTGAGAGACAAGTGTAGATCCCTCTTTCCTTTTCTCTGTGTCTGTCTCTCTTACATCCATGACAGCGGCCAGTTCAGAAGGACACTCTGGAGCAGTGGCTGCTGGGAGTCTGCAGTCACTCAAGCAGAGAAGATTCTGGGGGATTTGGGGGGCTTCGTTTGCCAGCAATAAAAGGCTTGCAACAGGATCCTCACTGAGATTAATGACCTAGATAGGCCACCGCAATGCCATTTAAATGGGAAAGTAATTAAAGTGCACCTTCCATGAAAATTATTCATTGCTGACGGATTGGGTGACGGACGAATCGCGAGGCATTCCGCACAATGCCACAGGTTAAGTGCCCAGAGTAAGACCGCTGAGGCCACTGTGAGCCAGACCACCGGCGATTTAACCACAGCTGTTGAATTGTAGCGACCGGTCCAGCTCTTATCAAATTACCACAGATGGAATTACCAAAAGAGGAGAGACAGAAAGAGAGAGAGTGGCTAGGGAGTGAGAGAGAAAGGCCTCTCAGGTAACATAAAGCAGCATACAAATGCTACAAAAGAGGCTTGAGGGATCCGCTTAACTAGAAAATTACACCACCTAGCACTGGCCGACTGGGAATCCCGGGAATCAATCAATCCATTCTGTTTAACGTCCCTGCCACAGATTAGGATTTTGCCCAGATCAATCAATGGATTTATTGTTCCCCAAAGTGTGATTCTTCTCAGGGGTATTGAACGGGATCCATTTTGCAGTGATAACGTGTCGAAAAAGTTGCCGTATTAATTACAAGAGAAATGCCGGGAGGATCGTCTTTCAGTCTGGGGCATGAGAATGCGTTTTCGCACTTTATAATGCACTTGGCATGGCACGTTTGGATCGCTTGGAGCTTGCAGAAGGTTCAGCTTCGTTCGATGTAATGCAGTGTTCATTAGGAATGATTCATCTGTGGACACCACTTACTTGAGATTGCAGCAAATAGTAAACGACTATAATCCGGCCAATTCCTTATCTAACAATCACCTACCATTTTCTATTTCGAGAAGCAGCATGTCACATTAGGAACGAAAAGACCACAGTGGGGTTTTTTCTTACGTGGAGCGACAACACAGTTCCAGCTAATGCGACCAGACTGCCCTGAACAAGAGCGAACATTTTCTGTTATTTACTTCAGTCGTGCAGCTCGAAACACAAAGGTTCTTCAGATCAAAGTACAGCGCGAGCTACAGAGCGTTTCTCCTCGAGAGATGCGAGGAAATAACCTGACTGGAATCTAGTAGCATTGGAAAAAAACCAGGCTACGTATGGAATCCATGCGCCTCGATGAATAAAATTTCTTATTTAAAGCCATTTCCCCTCTAAGGCAGAAGATAAGAGCAGCGTAGCGGAGTACAGGGTTAATGTGCTTCTCTATCAAACACTTTAACAACTTTGCAACACTTTGCAACATCCTAGACAGAGTGGGCCACAGTCAGAGGGAGCTATCAGCGGGCAACATGCACTTCGTGCTCTTCTGACATGTAACCTAAGCATTAAAAATCCATTTCCACAGCTTCTTGCCTTCCCTCGCTTTGATTCTGTTTACCGCGCATGCTGTTTGCATCTAAAACGCGAGTCTCACATCTGGCTGCTGAATTCTGCGGCGCGGAAAGGACTGTTCGCTGCCTGATTCCACACTGTTTTCCTCAGAAGGACTCTCCTGAATAAATATTAATGGTTATTCTTTGAGCTATTTCCGCTCAAGAGCATTGGGAAGAACAATGGGTGTTGTTTAGACAGACACACAGTGAGTTAAAGCGAGTGAAGGAAAGAGAGGGAGAGAGATGCAATCCGAGGGCATCTCTACAGAGATGTCAAGTGACAATAGAATGCTGATTGAAATGCTCTTCACCAAACTTCCCATGCAGTCCTCTAGAAGAGGGGGGAAAGAATTGCCATTAATGAGAGAGCGAGAGAGAGAGAGAATTCACTTTCGTCTGCAGGGGGGTGACAAAGAGCGTCAATGGAGGAAAAAAGAACATAAAAAAAGAAATGATGATGATGATGATGAACCTGACGATACAGAAGCAGTCGCTATTTAAAACCATTTCATGGAGAGCAGGGAAGTAATTAGGCTTTGCAGGAACAATGAGCACTCTGAGTAGCCCCTCTCTCATAAGGACACATCCCTTCTTCTGCTCTCTTTTCGTCGCTTATTGTGTCACTCAGTAGTGGAAGGATAATTGAAGAGAGGATTCCTGAATTCCTCATCAGATGCATAGCCATCTGGATTTGGGCTCCGCACCTTTGCTTTCTGCTGTCCTCACTGTTTCTACTCCTACGCTTGGTGCCTGAAGCACCAACTTATTCTCATGCAGATGGAGACAAGAGAGAAGAGAGAAGAGGGTCCCCCCCCCACCGCCTCTTTTATTCATCCCTAGTTCTTTGAGGTTTTTCTGGTGTTAAAGGTATAGCTCAATATAGCATTCCAAAGTTCAGGGTCAGTTTTTTTATTTAAACAGTTACATTTAAAACATATTTATTCATGTTTATGGCAAAGCTGAATTTTCAGCAGCCTTAAGTGTGACATGATTCCTGATTCTGATATGATGATTAGGTGATCAAGGAACATTTCTTATTATTAAAATGTTGAAAACATTTGTCATCCTGCTTAATATTGTTTTGTGGAATCTGATACACTTTATATGATTATTTGCAGAATAGGTTAAAAAGGTTAAAAAAGAATTACATTTATATAAAAAATTTTTTTATATATATACTGTAGATGTTTTTACTGACACTGTTGATCAATTTAATGTGTAATTAAATGTAAAATTTAATTAAATTAATCTATTCAAAAATAATAATAATAGTTTAAAAAATACAGTATATGTAATGACCCCAACCTTTTGAACATGCAAGTACAAATATAAATAAATAAACGTAATATTATGTATTATAATATATATATACTGTATATTTGTATTATTTTCATTAGCAGAGGTGGGAATGGTAATTTTATGATGGTTGTGATATTAAAATGATACAACTTGATGTTTTGTTTATTTGGTATTGAAGCTTTTATGATGATAGGTCCTCAAGTTGGGATTCGCTCTATGTCAGCACATTCGCCACAAGGCTAAAACTGTCTAATCCTAAAAAATAAGACAGAAAGAAATGTATTAATGGACATTAGATCCATTTTATTTCTTGCTCCTCACCTCAAATGCTTTTCACCTTTCCGTTCTCTCTCTTTATACTCTTTCTGGTCTCCTTTCTCCAGGTAATAAGACTTGGGAAGAACCTAAAAGATGCTATTTTTCTACTTCGAAGGCCTTTGATAAAGTCATCAGTGTTAATGAGTGTCCTGCTCTGTCTGACCGGCCGGCAGCTTATTGTTTCAGGAAGCTCTATTCTGGCCCATTATGAGGTAGTCATCCATTGCTGTGGTAACCCAGGGGTAAAATTGCGGCTGTAAGGCTCCGGCGAGCAGAGAATTGAGCATGCTCAGATAGGGTTAAATTTTCCATCTCTGCTCTAAACAAGGGGCTGATTGTCCAGGGCTCCTATCGGTCTGCCATCACAGTGAGCCTGTTGTATTCAAATGGAGCCTGTGCTTAATTATTAAAGGTGAATCTTTAAATATATGAGTAATTGAATGGGCAAAAATGTTTATTCAGACGTAGTTACATGCAAAACTAGAAATTAAGGACGTGCAGCTGTTTCGTCAATTTGGACAGATTTGTCTGACCACAATCAGATGCATTTCTTAAATGGACTTAGAAGATGCATTCCTGTATTTAAAATCAACAGAATAAAGTGCATAAAAAGTTCATTTAAATGTTGTTTCTAATAATAAAGCTAAAGTTTCTTGCTAAAATCAGTTCACATTCAAATAGGTGATCTGAGATTTTTTTATGCTAGTCCTCCATTTTTGGCTAACTATAAAAGACATGAAAAAAAAAAAAAAATGAAACCGTTAATACTGGCACTACAGAAAACAGGGCTTTACTAATATATTTCCTCAATCTGACAATAACTAATGACTAAATATTGCCCAGGGTGGCTGGTGTAATTGTCTGTTGTCAGTATGCCAGACATAATTACGACCGGCTCTCACTTTGAGACAAGGGTCTTTTCCCCAGCTTTCTCTCTGTCCCTTATCTGGCTTTCTCTCTCTCGCCTGCTCCTAACCTACCAAGGTGTCCGTGTGTCCTTGTGGCTCCTTACTCCAGCGAGTGTCTCTGTCACGATCCCTGTCATGAAACATACATCATCTCCTCTCCCCTTTCTCCTCAGCTCCGTTCCTCCCTTATTTTACTGGCTGCCGGTCATTATCACCTCTCCCTGTGTCTCTTTCCCTCATTTCTCTGTGAACACGTGCATGCATGAGCTGCTTGTGTTATCCTGTCACTGACCTTGTTTTGTTTGCAAACCATAAAAACAACAAAAATGCAAATGTGAGCTTGAGTTTTGAATGCAGGTGGTGAAACACTAGGGATGAACAAATCTACACACTGTCAGAGTCTGTAAGTTACTTGAATGAATCACAAATAATCTTCTAGATAAAGAGAAAATTGACTGCTATCATGTATTATGTAGATGAAAGGAGATAAACTAGACAACATACCCAATATAATAATGTATACTAAACCAAAATACTTAAAGTCTGCTAAATAAGAATAACTAATTTTATACTTAATGCATTTTAATTGTGCAGAAGTACTGCTGAAGCCCAATTAAGTGTGCTAAAGTGAAACTATTGCAGGTGTACTTCAGATACACTTCATATTTGTATCATTTAAAGACCTCATAAACAGCGACATTAAAACAGATTTTAGGCTTAATATTAAGAAATGTGCATTGTGTATAAGTAATACTCTAAATATACAAACAAAATAAATAAATATTGCAGCCAACATATGTCTAGATATATTATTGTCAATCATGAATAATAAATTAATTATAAATTATTAATTGCTATTATTATTAGCAAGTTAAAAGCTGGATACAATGCATTTATTCATAATATTAAAAAAGTATGCATTTAATATTTATTTTAGTATTTATTAAATAATATAAAATTAAATTATATTTATTTAAATATTTATGTTACTTAAAAATCTAGATATAAAGATAGAAAAAAAAGAAAAAAAATATTATGCATTATCTAGATGAAAAAAGTCAGCTTCACTAATTGACTAGTGGACTGTTGGATGATTATTCGCTTAGTCACCCACTGTGACCATCCCTAGGTAACATATGGGATTTCTTTTTAAACAACAAAGACTCACAATAAAATCGTATGTGTGCACGTACAACAACAAAACTGCAGTCTTTGCACTAGTGCTGAAGTGCAGTGCTAAGCTATCAGTCTACTAACCTCTTGTTAATGACCAGAACCAGTATGCATTTGAAGGCAAATTGTATTTCATGGATGCTTGGGCATGAAAGAGAAATCTTGTTTTGCAGATCCATAAAAAATAGTTCATTAAAAAACATGCATTTCTCTAGCATGTGCAGCCTCAGAAACAGCTCTTAAATTATGGCCAACTCCCGAGAGAGCGAGTGTGAGAAAAAGAGAGAGAGCCAAAAGACAGGCAACCACTCGTCGAGCTAATAATGTTTGCGGCCATGACTTCAGCACCAATGCAAGCATTTGCCACCCATTTAATTTCAGGGGATAAAGTGAGAGCTCATATCATTTATCAAGAATTCAACAAAGAGTCTTGCGGAAATGTCAACCATGGCGACTGTAAGTGATATTTAAAGGTGGCGGTTCTTCTGGCAGACAATAAAAACTAAAGGGGAAACAAGTGAGGTATTCTTGTGCGTGACTTCTATTATTTATCATCTGTTGCTGTTCACCAATGTATCGTTGCCACAAAACCACAAATTATGACCTGCAGGAACACAGTTGCCAGATAATTTTGTAAATTATCCCAACGGCGGCAAGTACAGAAACATAAATGCTCTAGCAGGAAATTATACAGCCTCGAGTTGAGAGTGCCGTCCAACCAAGCAACACGGAAAAGCTCCGAATAGCAACTGAAGTCCAAACCTCTTACCTGCTTGGCTGGTCGCGATGCTGACGGCCGCAAACAGTCGCTGGGTACGACTGAGGTCAGACACGCCGTTCACGGCCTCGACCTCGAAGGTGTAGTTTGCGTGCGCTAACAGGTCGGTGATGGTGACGTAGGTGTCCGTTAATCCACTCTGCTGTGGCGAGAAGCCAACATTGCTCCCGCAAGGAAAGCACTCTTCCGGCTCCCAGGTGCAGCGGCGGCAAATAATCCGGTACGTCACGTCATTACGCCCGCCCGTGTCGGCCGGCGGGGTCCACTCAAGGCTGACAGTGGTGTGGTTGATGTTGTAAAGCAGGTTCTGAGGAGCTGACGGTGGCCCTGTCGTAAGAAGAGAGGGGGATGCTTAGATAAACATGTGACTTATATTTAATAACATTTTCTCCTCAAGACACAAAATACCATGGAAATATGAGAAATCTGGGCCCTTGGCACATTCTGACATGCAATTATACCGTAACCTAGATACATAGAGATGTTCTGCTGAAGAATGCTGGGGAGTTGAACTTGAGCGCTGCCAAGGTCAATGTAGACCAGGGATGTAACAAAACAATGAAACAGTGAACAACCAGATACTGTTTCAAGGTAGAAAACCTTAAGATAAGACTGCCTTGGTACTCATCTACTAGGTAACATTTCATTACTGAGCCAGGGAGGTTCCTGCGGAAAGAAAAGAGGTGATACAATTGGCAAAACACTTTTTTTTCTTTTTGACTGCGAGGGTAACAGAGAGTCTAAGCCGTAGAAGACAGGGAGTCTGAGTCACTTCCAGAATTTAAGAGTCAGATCATGAGCGAGTTGTCGCCCCGACAATAGCAGCAGCGCAGGATTCCGCTCAGCCTACAATAACCAGACGGATGACCACAGTGGAAAACAACCCATCATCCCCTAATCCCCGCCAGTGCCAAGGAATCTGGCGCGTCTCATAAAGCAATGATTTATACTTTGCTACTTTTATCCAACCACCAAGCCCTTGGTTTTATCACCCTAATGTTTTTATAACAGCAGCGCTGCCTGTTCAATATCTCTTTTATTAGAACTTGTCTTTGTGATGGTCTTGCATCATGGGTTTGCCGTTTTGGAGAGGTTTGATTTTTGTACCTCAAAGTGTAATAGCGACCTGTACATGTCCACTGGTGTGGAGCTGAATAGGCGTTTTCAATCTGCACTCTAGGGGAGATGAGCTGACGAGAGGGATTGTGGGACTGACAACAGAGCAACCGATCAGCGTTTTAAAAATAAGAAATGTTAGCAAGAGGGGAAGAAAATGTTGTCTGCAAATGACGTCTCTTACAGGAATTCAAAATATACAATAATCTAAATGTAAAAGTAGCATAAACAGTTAAATTAAATACTATATATGTGTGTATATATGTATATACTGTGTAGTATACTTTGTGCATTGACGAAACAAATTTTACATTATTACCTACATTAAGGGATGTAGAGGTCATTTTGTCGTGTGCCTCCAATACTGGCTGTCTGCAAAGCCGGGGACATTAACTAACAAAACACTCAATGCATATGAATGAGGGGAAAGAGCAAGCATTAGAATTGTGCGAATGGTTAATATGACACTTAAAATTTGCTCCTCATTAAAGCTAATGGTGCACACATCCATCCATATTCATCAAAGTAGGAGGGGAACGAGTGAACGGAGGAGATGAAAGGGCCACCTGTGGCAGGTGAAGAGATGTGGTCCGTCTCTCCATCTCTCTCTTCTCTGTATCTAGCTCTCAAGCTCCAAGCACAACTTTACCCTACTGATGCTAATGATGTCCCTCCTACTCCATTCCCCTCTGGAAGAGCCATAAGCACACACACACACACACTCATCCTCCTGAGACTTTAGCATTCGATTGCTATGGTTACCTGTAAGAATAATAATAATAACACTAATGGCCCTATTTGGCAGGGCCTTCTCGTTCCGCTCTTGAGTGGCAGAGATCAAGGGATTGTTTATCTTTAAATGGACAGCTGAGACAGGAAGGGACTCAAGTCAAGCTGTGATTGAGCATATCTTTTCAAGTGATGAATCACTACTGGAGAGGTCATATTGATTTAATTCTCACAAAACGTTAAATAAAAGCACTGTAATCTAATAACAATCCATGATGTTTTTCAAATTTCATGATTTTAGGATTTGTACCAAAGCGCCCCGCCTGTCAATCACTAAACGCACAATGTTTTTGTATGAAGGTTTAAAACAGCTTACAAGGCAGCTTACTGCCTGATGTAGAGAAAGGGATGCATCCAAGCAAATATTTAAAGGGATAGTTCACCCAAAAATTAATTACTCACCCTTGAGTCGCTCCAAACAAGTAAGACACAAATTAATATATGTTTGATGAAACCCAAACGCTTTTGTCTCCGCATAGACAGAACTTCACACATTCAAAGCCCAGAAAGATAACAACGACATCATTTAAATAGTCTGTGTGACATTAATAGTTCGATCCTAATTTTAAGTAACTGCAAGAATGCTTTACAAAGAAAACCAAACTTTATATTTTCTTTGTATCTTATATTTTGTATTTATCTTCATTATCAACATTAACGTTAACTAATGTTAATTTTTGTGAAAATATTTTCTGCCTTTTTTTTTTTTTACAATGAAAACAATGAGTATAGTGTGAAAACGGCTAAATCAAGACTTTCCTGTCGAGTGTACATCTGGCGTCTGGAGAGTCCTGCAGTCTTTTTTTTTTCATATACTGTTGAGAGCGTCATCGTCTGCTGGTTAACAACAAAATGCTCTCTGAGTTTACTGCTCTCATTTGCTCTTTCACACACGAGTGCATATGTGTCTCTATATATGTAATCTGTCATCTCCTCTGCAGTCTGCTTTGAGACTGATTCTGCAGGGACGCTGGAGGAAGTCTGGGGGAAACTGGGACAAATATCTGCCACAGACAGCTTGATTCTCTACACCACAAACCAAACTATTCTTTTAATGGGTATAAAGTTTGCTTAAAGCCTGTGTGCACTCTTTCCCAGTTCTTTTTTGCTTTCCCCTTGAACTTTCTATTAAAACACGTTTTTTAACCCACACTTTACAGATTGCACAGCCTCAAACCACCCACAGTCTGTTCACGAAGTATCTGATGAAGATTACACACACAACTGCTTCTACATTTTGCTCTGCTTTCTGTACAGTCATTCACAGAAAGGGCTGTGCCATTTATGCTATTTTTTTCTAAAGCAGTCTATTGTTGTGGTATAATCTATTTTGAATAAACCCGCTCTTAAATGGCATGTAAAAACAAAAAAAAGTGATTGATCACTTTATATAAAGGTCTTTCCATGTCCAAGTAGGCTGTTCTTTGACAGAATGAGCTCCCATGCAGACCAAACTTTACACCTTTAGTCAAAAGTCTGGAAGATTAGTTTAAGTGACACTTTTCTAACGACGATATTTAACCAGTAAAGAAGCTGAATATTCTTCCAATCCAAAAGGTGATATAACGAATGCGGAAAAAAATCATCTTTGAAATCAGGAAAATGTGGCCACGATTCCTACACTTGCTGTTTTCCTGTGAGAGAATGTTAATTAGGTCATCCTGCTGATCCTGTATGTGTGTGTGTGTGTGTGTGTGTGTGTGGGAAGCCTGAAGTCTCAGGCCAAGCAGTACTGGAGCTTAACTCAGGAATCCAGTTGTTATCTACACGATGAGCAGCTCTTGGCTGTCTTAATGGTACTCCTTAGTAAAGGATAATTCACCCAAAAACCTTGTCATTCACTCACCCTCAAGCCGTTCAAATCCTGTATGACTTTTTTTTTTCCTGTGGAACACAGAAGGTGAATTTTAGATCCTAAAATAGTATCCTATTTTCAATTTAATAAAAAGGTAATGGTTTTCAGCTATATATATTGTGCAGTAAATGTTGGAGTTAAAAATTAATTTTGGTCTGCTTGTTACACAAAAGCTAACATATTAATTTAATTCATGTTATTTTTTGCCAAAGGAGAAAGTAAGTATTATAGGTACTGAATAACATGAGGGTCAGCAAATGAGAATTTAAATTTTTTGAGTGACTGTTCCTTTAAGACTCACCGCACTAATGAAGGTCCCAGAGGGCTGTTATTTCTGAACCGTGTTTAAACAGTCCAGCCACTAATCCTTAATCTACAAACATGGTACCTGAACTTTGGCCTCACTTGTACCAAGCACCACAGCTAGCCTAAAGGATGGAGCCGGAGAGAGATGGCCGAGAGAGGCTGGTTTTATTACTGTACTCCTGTCCCTTAGCAACTGTGGGAAAAAAAAGTCTCACCCTCAGGGACACGTCAGCGAATGAAGGTGACGATTCCAGGGCTTGAACAGAGCTGAAATAGAGTATGTAGGTTATGCGCTCTCACGTTCTCTTATTTTCTTTCTCACTTTTTCAATGTCTCCTGCTCTCCCTTTTCCTCTTTTTCTCTTTGTCACAAAGTCCCACCCTCCTTCCGCCCCTTCCAGAACTTTGCTAGTGCCGACACCATGTGCAGCTGTCGAGTGATTGATGTCATCTCTGAAAGCTGTCAAGAACTCCCTTCTTTCGTTCTATCTAAAAAGAAAAAAAACTTCTCTCTAACGCAGCAGGCTCTCCTAAGTATCGCCCATTTATCTCACAGGTTGCGGTAAACCGGGAGAATTTATGCCATGCCACTGGGATTATTTTGTACTGTAGATAAAATTCTCAAATAAGTCAATATTTCTGAAAATTTTTTTGCTGTTTTTTTCTTCTTTTCAACAATGGCAGACATTTCTTCAAGTGAATATTAATTCCTTTCACTCTGGAAATCTGAATTTCATTAAGGCCACTCTTAATCCGTGTTCTGAGGAGCTGAGTGCGTATTGACAGAGCTTAAGATTCGGTAGGTTTACACCTCGCTCATTTAAAAAGCTGTCCATCAGGGTGTTTATTCAGTGAATGTAAATTCACCCCCAATTACCATTCAGTTCTATGCGGCTTTAAATCCCCAAAAAGGAAATCTTCATCCCAGACAATTCAGATGGTCACAATAACTTAATCCCGAGATAATTAAGACAAGTCTGGTGAGGACAGTATGTCTAATGCACAACACTTCAAAAGAGACGCGGTTTATGTTTGTTAAAAGTTTTTTGTTTTACCCCCTTGATTTGCATTTCTTTCCCTCCTGTCACATCCTTATTATCCTAAACTCTTGCCACATCCTTTAAGACTCACTGTGAATTACAATCCTCCCTTAATTCTTTGTGCATCTGGATTTCTTCTTTAACAATATATTTTTGTTATTAAGCAATGCATGGCGTCACCTACATCGTACTGTCCAAATGTTTGGTAAGATTTATTAATGCTGCTACGTTGGCTTGATCAAAAATGCAGTAAAAACATAAAGTGATTTTTTTTTTTTTTTTTTAATGTAAAATGTAATTTAGTATTTTTGAAAATGTAATTTATTCTTTTTGTTGCAAAGCTAAATTTTCAGCAGCCATTTTCAGTGTCACAAAATCATTCTGAAATCTTCCACATATGCTTTATTTATAAATATATTGTTTAAAATATTTGTATTAGTGCTGTCAAAATAAAACTTTACATAATATGTATTTATGTATATAATATAATATGTATGTGCATATATGTATATTTACACACATACAGTATGTATTTTGAACATATGTACATGCATATACATTTATATATTTATATTTTATATTATCTATACATACATTTTATCTATAAATATATATATATATAACAACATATTTTTCTTAAATATATGCATGCATGGGCTTGTATTTATAAATACATAATACATATACATTGTATACACACATACATTGTGAACAAAACATTTTATTTTAGATGTAACTATCCGCAATTAATCAGTGGACCGCAAATATTGTATATTTGTAAAATATATTAAAATGTATATATAATAATATATTATAATATAATATCTTAAAGGTCCGGTGTCATAATTTTTTCTCTCCTAAAAATCCATTGCGAGAAAACTACACGATTCTTTATCCCTGTGTTTTGCATGCATTTTTAAGTTACATCCCCGTTTCAGGTCCAGACAGAGTAGCAACAGCCAGACCGTGGTCAGGGGAGTAACAGATCTGATGTGTACTTGGAAAGAGAAAGAGAAGGCAGAGTAATTGTGTGGTGAATCCGAGGCCTGTGTTTTCTCTGTTGTCTGATTGGGAAGCAATGGGCAACAATTAGACTAGGGTGTTTTAATGCGATCATCTCTTTGGGAAAGCAGCGGTGAGACAAATGTGGGGGAGTTACTATAAGAAAGAAGAAATGAGGGTGGATACAGACTGGAAAATACTGTAGAGGTAAAGCTTAGCTGAATGATTACAGTAATGCATCACATATGTGTCATCGTAGGATAGGCTGCACATCTGCCCTGATCCACAACAGCACAGCTAGGCTCTTATATGTTTCTCCCATCTACACAAATTCATTTATCATTCTCTGTTGTCTATCGTAGCACATCATAGTACAGTCAAGTAAAATAAAATCAAGCCTTTGCGCAATAAATAAAAACGAAGCTTGTTTCTAGATAGATAGATAAATAGATCCTTGCTTTTATGCACTCTCTGCATCTCTTTGTCTTCAGGAAGTAAGGCACATCCTGAGATTCTACCTGATTGAACCTGTCCTTGAGCATATTTCCAAGCAGACCGACTCGCCCTGAACTCTCTCCCCGCCTCTTTTCACCCTTGTCTGGCCTGTGTAAATAAGTCATCAATGGCTGTAGAATAGACATGTTATTCAAAAAGAGAGATGGCCGAGGAGAGGAAAGAAGAGGACAGGTGGTTATTAGAGGGGAGGGAAGGAGAGGGAAGAACTGCTGAGACCTGCTTCCTCTTGTTCCGACTGCAATTACCGGAATAGTTATGCTCATTCAAACTGAATCCAAACACCTGCCCACTCTGAGCTAAGTTGATTTCATTATAAAAAAAACTAAATCATGATAAATAAAAACTCTAGATGATCATCCCTAAATTAAGTAAGAACTAAGCAGTTCAGTAAAATGTGTTTTTAGTGTTTTATTCTCTATCTATTTTGCCTTGGGCACCAAGTGAGCCAGGACTGCCACAGTGCCCCTTAAAATACAGAGGTGCCTTTCGCTTCTGGTAATTAAAATCCCATCTGACAGGGAATGAGTTGGGAACGAGATACGTCAGTTTGCAGATATAAAGACTTATATGGAAAGGAAAGAGAGCAGAGATTGACAAACGGCTCACTCACTAGTGCAGGCGACAGATGGGGGGTCAGAGAGGGCTCTGTAGTAGCCGTCCTCGCAGTCACATCTCCATGAGCCTTCTCTGTCGTTATAACTGTGTGCAGGACAACGGGAACACTGAAGATCCTGAGATGAAGACTTATAGAATCCACGACCACAGGCTGGATGGGGATGGAGAGAAAGAGACAGAGAATCAGCATGTGTCCACATTTTATATCATCAAGTGGATCACACTACCTCTTAGGCACTCTCGTGTCTTTTAGTCCATATGAGAGAGATCTCAATATTTGCAACCAAAAATTTGAGATTTTAACATGGATTCTTATCAATTCTCCCAGGAACAAATGATCAGAGATATCCAAACCATATGAATTTTATATTTACAGCCAGCATTGATATAGTTAACTAAAGCTAACATTAGGAAAACATGTTCTCGATGATGAAAATAAAATAAAATACAATTAGAAAACAGTTTGAAATATTGCCTTGGCAACAACAATTGTACTTTTTTTTCCTCCTAAGATATTATAAGACAAAAGGCGATACATAAAAACCAAAATATGAAAAGATCAACCTCCATTTTCTGCTGGGTCATAACAACACACATTCATATGTCATTCACATGTTGCATCAACCAGGGGCCTAATATTTCTGATCACCCCAAAAGCACTAGCATGCTTGCCTTTACACCACCTCTAGCAGTCAGAAATGTCCTAGAGGCAAGGTTACTGTGGAAAATAGGAAACTTAAATGGATTATTTCAGTATTTCACCTTTTATGAGCGGAAAAAAGGACATCCCACAGGCAGCCAGGGATCAGAGACAAAGCAGAAATTAGGGCCAGATCGCTTTAGGCTATGCACAAGAATCACCCTCACACGTTCCAATGACAACGAGTCATTTACTCCCACTCTTTATTTCATAAGCCCATATGGGCTGAATTGCCAATGAAGCACTATAATCATATATTACGATGTGCATTATAATTAGACAACATTAAATACCCAATAAGATGATTTTCCACTTTTATTCAGTTTTTCACGACTTTTTAATTCATCACTAGAAACGGCAGTGTTAATTAACCTTCTAAAAGAAAATAAAAATAACTGCAGAGAGAACAAGTCTGGGGTGATTCCACAGGCTGAGGTATTTTCTAGTTCACATCAGTAAGGAAAGAGAAATAAGCTATTTTGGGTTTGGCCTTTTGGTCGGCTCTACTGAGAGCCACTAATCCACACTTAGCAGCTGTTTGCTTAAAACCCCCTTCAGCCTAAAGAGAGAATCGGGCCCACATAATTTTTCTTAAACCCCAACCACGCCCGCATCCCCTGGATAAATATTACTTTGTTCACAGTTATGCATTTTAATAATTATTACCAGGAACACAACACTACTGATTATCAATTCAAAGCCTAGTTTTTAGATCTCAGTAGTGTCAGTATTGTTTCAAGGCCTTTAAAAAAAGAGGAGAAAAAATCCTGCAGCTTTCCGTGTCAAGACTAAAGACTAAAATGGAGATCGCACAGGAGGTAGGCCGATTTCCTCATTTTAAACACCACCTTGTTGAGATGGGGGGTGGCTGAGGGATGCGGTATCCCCATTTCAGCTACATGAAAGCCCTGTCACTGTGTATTTAGCTCAGAAGCATGGCATGGTGTGGCTGTGCAACGTAAAGAACAAGAGCCTTCTGAGGCTGAGAAGTGGAGGAAAGGGATGTCATTTTATCTGGGATCTTTCTCAACCAGTGAGGACTTGTAATTGAAAGCAGCAAGTCGAGTTCTTGCTGTAAGGAGGTGGTGCTGGCAAAGCGTACAGTGAAATATCCATGGTTTAATGGTATTCAGGTATTTTTCCATTTCGGATTCATTGAATTGTCTTGACCCATTTTTCATTGTGTAAAAAAATCAAGAAATGAAAATGAAATGTAAATGAAAAGAAGCAAGGAAGGGAAAACAGACAAATAAAGAAAGTGCTATAAAGGTAAGAAAAAGAGAAAAAGTGAAGGGAAATGAAGGGAAGGGGAGAGAAAGGAAGGGGACAGGGAAATGTAAAGGAAAAGTAAGGTACAGGGACATAAAACGCAAGTAACAGGAACAAGGCCAGGTGAGAAGTATAAACTAGGGAAGAAACAAAAAAGCTAGAAAAGAACAAAACAAAAGAAACAGACAGGGCGGGTGAAATTAGAAGGAACCGTAGATATAAGGTAAGGAATAGAAACAGGAAAAGAAAATGGGAAAGGGAAGAAATAATGAAAAAGAGAAATTAAGAGAAGGGCATAGGAAAGAGAATGGGAAAGAAAAAAGAGAAAAAGAATGGAATAAAAAGATGATTTTTAAAAAAAGAAGAAAGAAGAAAACCATTTTCCTGGTGAGCTGGTGTGTCTGTTAGTTTTAGTTTTCAGCTCTGAGCCGATCTGTATGGGGAAAAGATCCCGCCTGAGCCCGAGAGCTCAAGACCTGTCTGTGGGCACTCAACGGCTCTTTCGTGAACACACTAAGATTAGCGCCATCGCAAATCACCAAAACAGGAGGACTCTCAACTGCCGACTCGACTGGCTTTTTACGTCTCCGAAGCGGAGACGGTTTATTTTTACATCCGTGTGATCAGGATTTGTTTATTGCGGCGTCTGAGAAGCCCAAGTATCCCCGAGTTGTTTACACAAGCAACCAACCAGCAAATTAGGCCTCAAATCAAATGTAGCGCTGACACGGGGGCCCGCCTGAGAACCTGTCTCCACTCCACCTCTCTGGCTTTACCATGAGTGACATGCACAAACACGGCCATTTTTTGGGACCCAAATACCAGCCCTCCCAACACAGATGCGCAAATCCTAGTCAAAAAACACGCAACCATTGTACTAATGCACTAACCCGCCACCGCAGAGATAAATGATAGCTTTGTTTTCCTTTTCCTGACAGCTTTATTTCTGTGGGAGAAAAAGATGAGGCTTGCCCAATTATGCCTCCTTCTGCCATGCTGCATAATGTCTGCTAGCATGTAATCATGACTGAATTAGCGCTACATGACCCCGTGTGCCAGCGGCTCTTGAGAGCATGCTAACCAATCTATGAAACTGACATTGAGACAATATCCTCCACTTAACTGCCCATTTCGGCTCTGAATTGAAAACATGTCCTGCCAACATAACCGCTTGGCTGCTAAATTGTGAAACGGAAAGGAAAAACACTAGCTTAGATGGGTTTTAAAAGTTTGCTCAAGGACTTGGTGAGCACGGGCTTTATTCGAGCTGCCACTAGCATGAAGGCGAGCTAATGGGATGTGCTTGTTGACATGGGCACGCAGAGCAGGCAACAGCAACCTCATTTACTGCACAAAGAAATTAGTCGGCCCCTTAGAAACACAGGTTGAGGTTAAACAGAACAACAGAGAAAGAGATTAAAACAGCCTGACATTCCTCCCAGAGTCTTTAGCAGGCAGGCGAGTGCCAGCGTCGCTAATTTACCTTTCAGTGGTCAAGCCTTCTGGTTCAGCTAAAGGGGAAAAAACAGGTCTCTCAGCGGTTCTTACATGGCACTGATAATGCAGGAAGACTATGCCTCGATAATATCTCAATCTCTAATATATATTCTGCACAAGCTAGCCACACATTTGTAAATAGACTTCTGATACCGATTTCCTCTAAATATTCAGCTTTAACACTATTTTTGGTCTTTGCAGCGATAAATCCCTGGTAGTTTTTAAAGACTTAGTTGAGAGATGTAATAGCAAGCTAGAGGTAAAATTCAAGACAATGTCCGGCTGAACTGCACAGACTGCTGACTTGTCTAAAATTAGCGTATTGACTATGAAATTCTCTAACAGTCCTCCCTCAAGAGGGAGGGTGAGGAAATGTCCTAATCACAGGCTTCCCTAAAGCAAATGCTGGTTTTTCTCTTGGTCTTGTGCTGTCAGTTGTTTTCTCTTGTTGGCTTTCTTTCGATAATTTCGTATAAAGCTCTGCCCTTTTTAAACCTCAGTATATATTCTGATCTCAGGCTATGTTCAGAATGGTACAGTAGTTTGCTACCAACAGAATACTGCATAGTAAACACTTTGTCGTAAAAAAAAAGTATGCTTAATTGTATAAAAAAAAAACTTTTAGTGTGTAAAATGTAAAAAAAGTATATATTTATGAAGTATATACTTTCAGCCCAGTCGCACGTTTTTTTCGTGGTACTGGCACGATTCTTACTCGACTTTCGTGAATCCAGCACGAAAAGATGCATCCAATCGAATCGTAGTTTTACGTTCGTGCTG
>JAUCNO010031307.1:0-18834 GCA_032353835.1 Enteromius viviparus | reverse complement strand
CCCCCCCCCCCCCCCCCCCCCCCCCCCCCCCCCCCCCCCCCCCCCCCCCCCCCCCCCCCCCATAAACGACACATCAATAAAATTAAAAAAAATATTATTTTTATTTTTATTATTTATTCAATCTATCTATCTCTAGATAGTATAGAGTCTTTAAATAGTAATATCTTTAAAATACTTAATTACTATATCTAATTACTAACTTCTAATTACTACTTTAAATAATTTTTTTTAGTAAGAATATAATATCTACTATTACAAACTATTTATATTTCAGAAAAAAAAATCCTTATCACTCAATATCGTTATTTTATAAAAAAAAATATCAATGTTAAAAACTGCTCTGCTGCATTATACTAATATGAAATGTCTCTTGAGCGACTCATCAGCATATTAGCATGATTTCTGATGTATCATGTGACACTGAAGGCTGGAGTAAATTACATTTTAAAAATACATTAAAACATAAATAGCTATTATAAAGCGTAACTATAATATTTCCCTTTTAATATATATATAAAAAAAAAAACATACAAATATTGATATATCTATGTAATTACATTACTTCCTTAAAAAGTACAAAATGAGTCCTTAGTAAAATAAAAAAGGCCGGAGTCATTAAGTGGAATCATAATCATCCCAGCCCTACCCATCCTCAATCCCATGATGCCGTAAAGATCAGGAGAGTGTAACATCTCCTGTGTCAGGATCCTTGAAGTTATAATTCATCCAGTCAGCGTGTGCACAGTGCTGCGTACCACGAGCCTCCTCAGCATCTGTTCACTTAAACCTCCACAGTGGACAAGAAAATGACGCAGAGCCACAAGACTCCTGCAGAATGTTTAACATCCACTTCCACTCTGTCCACGACCTTTGGCAGACTTTAGTTTCCCGAAACAATGAGAGAAGAACATGTTTGTTTTCTAGTATCTAGAAGGTGAGTGCCCAAGGACTGTTTAGCTATTCAGCAGTTGGTTTAATTTATGTTTTACTGACGCAAATCAATATGTAGTAAAAGGCAGAGCAGCATGCATGGTGTGAGATAAGAGAGAACACCTGGAAAACACACAGAGCATTATGCTGTAAAATGAAAGGTAATTGTACAAAACTGTCATGGTGAAATGACTTTTACTAGTTGAATAAATTCTATTTATATTTACTATACTATACTTTCAAGATAAATGCATAGATAGATAGATGGTGGGTAATTAATAACAGAACTTTCATGTGAACTATCCCTTTAAGGCACATTAACACACCTCCACGTTTTCAATGGTCTTGCTCAAGATAAAGGGGGAGGCAAAACAATGTTCAACACTAGACCATTCTCATAATAACACCTCCTTAAAATGTCCCTGCAGGGGAAACAAACACACACGCTGACTCATCTTTCATCGTTTCGGACAGCCCCGATTCAATCTGTATGAAATCCTCCTAATAAAGTAAATGGAGTCTGTTTAATAGACCGTGAAAATAAAAGACCCCTGTTAAGAATGAACTCAATGTGTTCCATCAGTAATCAAAGCTATAGGTCTGGCCTCCCAGATTCCCCTAATTCCAGAATGAGAAAGTAAAAAGGTTGAAACATGTGCATGTGACTTACCCAAACCATCTTCTGCGAGGTACCGATCCCTGGCGTAGAGCACAGAGTCCAGCATTGACTCAAACAGCAGGAAGTAGCCCTAGAAAATAAATAAATAAATTTGGGGAAAGCTATGTAATATTCAAAAGATACACATATAGACCAGAGACTGCATTAATATATACTGTAAAACATGTATATTGTTTCAACAGTAAAAGAGAAAAAAGAAGACATTGTAATGATGTTTTATTTATTTTATATATTTTTTTTGTAAAACGTTTTCTGTTTTGTAGCATTTTATCTTACATCCAATGTTGTTAAATGAATGTTTATTGCATTATTTTAATATCATGTTACCATTAGGGTGTTTAGTATTTTAAAACTTAATGCTATACACCTGCATGATGCATAAAAGAGATTTCAAATATTTGGCCAGACAATAAATTGTTTTTAAAATTCTGTGTGTATGTACCTTTAAAACAAATGCTAAAACGTTTATAGACAATAACTTCTGTTCTTTATGATTTTATTTTTATCATACATTTATTTATTTATTTATTCTTATTAAGTAAAAGAGTTTTTTTAAGTAAAAATCTGATGTATTGGGATTCGATGAATTTCACATGTTCTTATTTCAATAATGAATGATGTTCAATGGGATAAAATCACCATTTTATTTGCAAATAGTTTTTGTGATTTTGCTTCAATTATATTTGAAAATATGACCGGAGCAAGCTCTTTTGACTTGGGATAGTAATCAGCTACCTAGAACAGCCCATCAACCTCTTAACTCACAATATCTTTCAAAAATGTTTCAAGACTAACTTTTGACATGCATTTATTGATCTCTCACACATTTCCAAACATGCATCCACCAGCACAACCAAACCGATATCAAACACGAGACCTTCACATTGTACCCCGTTTAAACCATGCATGGCCACCCAGCGTCCTGTTTTACGGCACTGACCCCTCACTGACACCGGTTTTGCATGAGTAGTTGACACGTCACCTCCTGAATTATTCTATTAGCACTCAGCGGCACAGACAGTCATGAGTGAAACAAGGCTGCTTCATGCTTGCTCCGAGTAATCTAAAACAGAGGGATAATCAATTACAGAAGACAGACGTGATGGATGTACCTAGAATGAGGAGTAACATTCTTCATCAACACGGTCTTCTGCTGTCTAGTTGGTCTAAAAGTTACACAGAAGTCTAAAAGTAAAAAATAAATAAATGTACGTGTGTTTTGCTTAATGTGTATATCAGCTCTGATGTGCACTGAACAGTTTCTTTTAGACTGGTTCAAAAAGTAAATAAGCACATAATATGTATATAATTAATGAAGGTTCCCTCTTGTGATGTTGAATTGAAAAGTCAAAGTTGCTGTATAAGCAAGACACTTCTGTGCTCGTACAACTGGCCCAGGACCCTCAAAAGCCATGCTGACAGTGACTCTACTGGATCTCTGGGTCGTTTTTAAACAGACTTAGCATTAGAGTGATGGCTAAGCTTCTCTATGGTGTAATTTAGAACCCAATTTCACAGGCGGCTGCCTCCACTGCAGTGAAAGAGAGAGAGAGAGAGAGAGACAGAGTCAGAGAGAGAGAGAAAGAAACGGGATGTTGTATACACACTACCATTCAAAATATTGGGGGATTTTTCAATAAATAAATATTTTTATTCAGCCAAGAATGCATTCAATGATTGAATTATAGTAAAGACTTCTCACTTTTTGCACTTTTAAATGTTCTATTTATATATTTCTAATAGGAGTTTAAATTTCCTTTCAAAAAAATGTAAGCAGAACAA
Source organism: Enteromius viviparus (assembly GCA_032353835.1). Lineage (NCBI taxonomy): Eukaryota > Metazoa > Chordata > Actinopteri > Cypriniformes > Cyprinidae > Enteromius > Enteromius viviparus. Next base: position 15,443 of record JAUCNO010031307.1, on the reverse strand, counting down.
TAGTATTGCTTTCAGCACTGACAAATAAAGGTTGATTTGTTCTTTTCTCTTCAAACATTAGAATGATTTCTGAAAGATCATGTGACACTCAAGACTACAGTAGTGACTCCAGAAAATCTGCTTTACATCAGAAGAATAATTACAATTTTTTAACACTTGACACTAAATGTGTTATTTGTTAACATTAGTTAATGTATTAATCAAGATAAATAAACAACGAACAGTACAATTATTAGTTACATTTTAATAACGCATTACAAGATTAATTAATGCTGTAGAAGTATTGTTCATCTTTGTTTATGTTAACTGATGTTGTTTACTAATGTTAACTAATAAACCTTATTGTAAAGTGCTACCAAAATTTTATTATATTCAAATTTTTTATGTTTCAAATAAATTTCTATTTGCTTGCATTTATTTTATTGACTAAATACAGCCTTGGTGAGCTTAAAAACACAATCAAATTTTGAACCGTCTAAATCTACATTTCTAGCTACATGTCACTACACTAAAGCTATTTTTATATTTATTTTTAACATTAATCAATAACCAGAACCGAAAACTAGAATAAACATAAATGTTTATAACCAGAGTAAAAAAAATACACAAGTGAATAAAAGTTCATTACCGAAGGAATTATTGTTACTATTAATCATAAATATGGCTGCATGATTTGGGAAAAATGTCACATTGCGATTAAGGTTAAAATTGCGATTTGTGATTGTGATACGATATATAAGTGGTTTGACTCAACTTGCTTGTTATCAAGTGAGATACAGTATACAGTGCAATCTAGCAACAACTAATTAAAACTAAATTGTCTAAAATTACTGAATTAAATTACATTAAATTAACATTAAAATAAAGTCAAACGTACCGAATGAAGTAAACACCACTGTAGAATTTGAACGTGCTACACCACAGCTCATTAAATAAAAGTAGATTGTTACTGGAGCTACAATGTTTTGAAAGCATTTATCAAAAGTTATCAGATGAGTTTCTGCTTTTAGCTAGTAGCACCCCAACACTGCTCCGTAATCCTAAAATCAAGTTATTTTTCATCTCTTCCCACCAAGCATTTAAACATTTATTAGTAGTGAAAGAATTAATCTGTGCAATCACCAGCCTTTTTCACGGAGCGTGGATCCATTATTGTTTTCCTGAAAAATAGCCTAAACACTTTTTCATAACACATTTTTTAAAGAAATACTTTTATAAGCTGACATCCCATAACTTCTAGTCCAACAAGCAAAATGTGGGTATTCAGAAGATCATTATCTGTGCACTAGGTAAACCCTACAGAGAGAAGATCCAATAACACACACCGGTGGTAAAGAGAACATTAATGGCTGAATGTGGCCAAAATGCAGATCGATTCATTAAGCCATGTGGAGCTGGGGCAGAATTACACCAATGCAACTAATGAAATGCTAATGAAAATTGGACTGCAGCATTCATGCACGTTAAACAAATTACCCTATAAACACACACGCATACATGAATCCTACTTTTTCCCCCATTCAGATTTGGAGCAGAGAATTCATTATGATACATAATATAATTACAGTTCACATAACAATCAATTAAATGTGAGGATTTAGACGACTTGATGCAAAAAAGTGCTTTTCTAACAAAAAGACAAACAATCAAATGTTGAAACACAGGTCAATTAAGTCAAAGGTCTGTTTTAGATCGTGCTGCTGTAATCCGTTTCTTGTGAACATCAGAGAATAGTGTTGGTCTGGCCCTGAGAGGCCATCTCTGCTCTATAAACACCTGGCATCAGCACTATTCAACCCCTGCCAACGTCATGAGCATTCAATGAACAATCCTCTCAATTACAGTACAACAATACCACTCCAAATCCCAGGGGCTGTGTAATCTACTTCTCACTCACTTAATCCCACAAATCCAAAGCCAGAAACCCTGAAAACAAACGGTTCAAACTACACGGTATAATGAATTTAATGTCTGAATAGTCAACTAATCACTTCAACATGTATTATAGTGTTTTATTAATGGGACTGGGAGAGACATTACAGGAAATAATGCAATATATATATAAATATATAGAATTTTTTTCTTTTTTCTGCAACATTGTCAACAATTCTGTGTTTTTCTGTCAGTATGGGGTGCTGTGTGTACATTAATGAGGAAAAAAAATGAACTTAAATGATATTAGCAAATGGCTGCAATATAACAGTGAAAAATTTAAGGGGGTCTGAATACTTTCCGTACCCACGGTATATATTTATGCATGCATGTATATTTATGGGCTTAAGTAGGCTTTATATTTGACCATAACGTAAAACAGTATGCAAGTATTTTTGGGAAATATTACTACAAATATTTTAATAAAAATATATTCTTTAGTGTCACTATAATATGCTGATTTGATCAGTGTCAGAATGTTGTGATTTTTTTTTTTGTGTTTAAACTTTTTTCAGGATTGCTTTATCAATAGAAAGCTCAAAAGCACTCCTTTTTTAGATTTATCCATAACCCATAAGAACATTTTCTCATTAATATAGCGCTGTCCCTTAAAGATCATGTCAGAGTAAGAACAGCAAATCTGTGTGCATTCAGAAGAAAATTATTAGTTAATATCATTGCTTAAAAATATTGCTCACTGATCAGTTATTATGCAAAACTTGAAAATAATTATCAGTCTAAATTCTAATATTGGCGCATCTCTAAATAGTACCAAAGAGTGCTTGCTGATGCTTTATGAAAAACCAGCTCAGGGTTACAGCTTGAAAAGAGCACAAGACAAATAAAACCAATAGTCTGTGCTTACTTAAAAAGTCTCCATCTAAAGGAAAAAATTAAAAGGCAAACAAAAAGATGCGTTATGTGCGGGCAACCATTAAAAGACATTAAGATAAATGACCACAACACTACACTAAACGCTATTGTTAATAAAGCATAGTTTGTGAAATAAATCAAAACACTGGGGGCAAAACTGTTTGCTCGGTGTGGATGGAGTGTGAAAGAGCCTGATTTGCATATGAATACAGACGAGTAGTAAATGTACCATATTGTACAGGCATATTCAAATGAGGCAAGCCCCACGTTTCCACGATTAATTTCAGAGGGACAATAGATGCTTGAAAGCTTCATTGTCGTACGGTGACAGATCCAGGTAAGCACTGTGGGAAACAAGTTAAATATATCATGGTGTAACACAGAAGAAAAGGGAAACCGTGATGGAGTCAAAACCTGGGAATATGAGGAAACGAACAATCCTTCTGCTCAAAGAGAGACTTTCCTTTCAATTGACCTCAACACAATATTAGTTTCTCTGTGCTTACTACATATTGTTTAAACAGTATCTGGGTCCTTCAGAGTATGGTGTATGTGTGTGTATGTGTGTGTGTGTGTGTGTGTGTGTGTGTGGCATGCAGCTGTAGGCTGTGGACGGAGTGAGTGATTGCAGCTGTCCTCTTCTGCGACATGTAAGACTGCTATCAAGAGATAATGAGGCCCAAGATGGGATCTGCCATTAATTCAACTTGACCATCACAGCAGCTCATCACTTCCCAAACATCCCTCAAATCAACCTAAAGTTGAAAGTTCAAACCACTATGTTAATTTTGAGGCACTGGAACAGTTGAACAGTGACAAACACGTCAGTACGGATGTGCAATGAGGTAAACAACCGCTGAGCAGGCTAAAGTGTGCAGTCTGCAGTCTACCATATCTGCATTGGGGGACTTAAGTTAAAGAGACATTTAAGCAACATCACGTCTTTGCAAACCAGTACAACAGTACTAAAAGTAAAAACATTTTCTATTAGGGGTTTGATTGAAAGATGACAAACCTTTAAAAACAGACGTTCTGTCAGCATTTTTTTTTTATTCTCATTTGATTTTATTATGTCTATTATTACGTATTAAGTTGATGTAAAAGAGGCAGTTTAATTTTCTTTATTTACCACTGCTAAGCAAAACTCTCTGCTATAAACATGTTCGGTTTGTTTATTTTACTTTATTTGTGGTTGCAATAAGAATACACAAGTGAATAAAAGCTAATTACCAAAGGAATAATCGTTACAATTAATCATAAAAAGTTTGATCAAAATAATTGTGATAATCGTTTTTTCTGTTATCGTGCAGCCCTAAGAAAGTAGCACTAAAATACTGTTTCAGATATATTGTTAATATATAAGTATGTTGCTTCTACATATAAATGAACTCTATATACTACATATAATTATAAAATATTTGGGCGGGTACTAACGAACTCCATTTCTTTCCTTCATTCTAGGTGAAAATTTAAATAAAATATATAAACTGACTTTCAGTGCATGAACAAAAAACACAGACCTTTTCTTCAAGATCTCTTCTTTATGGAAGCCCATTTCCACCACTAAATAAAGAATAAAAAAGGTAATTGTGACTTTTTAAAATCACACAATTCTGACTTTTTTCTAAGTTTACATCAATTTGTAACAGCGAGATATAAAGTCTAGTTCTGCAAGTTTTTCATTTTTGACTCTGGCTTATATAATTAATTTCCATGACTTTCACATGACAGCTGCTCCACAGAACACCAGCATGAATGTATAACAGGGACAATCCTCCTGGAGCAGCCTGGGGTTAAGTGCCTTGCTCAAGCACACAGTGGTGATAGCTCAAGGCCTGCCCCTCGAGAGGTTCAAACCTGCAACCTTTTGTTCTTCAGCCCTGATATTTAACCACTAAGGCTAATGCCAGGGAATTTTGAAGGCATCTACAAAAGACCTTTGTCCCCATCACTGATATCACACATATCATTGGTTTCTTTTATCTGCTAGTATTTATGATGTCTGGCTTGCTGCAAACACACAAAATAAACTCAATGTGAAGTAAACTACAACCTGGAGCCTGTTCCATAAAACAAGTTTACCAAATAAGCCAGGTTTATTTCAGTTAGTCTGACTTATTGCCAGTTAATTTGGTTTGAAATAAGTCAGGCTATCTGCTAAAAGCCTGGCTTATTTGGGAAACTTGTTTTATGGAACAGGCCCCTGATAAAGAATTTAATATTTGTAAGAAGCATTAACAAAATTATTTATATATTATTTTTTTTTTTGTTTATTTTTTTTTTTTGGTCATAGCGAATAAAATAAATCTAAATTCAATAAATCTTCTAGCAGAGTAGAGAGTGTCAAAACAAATGTTTTGTTAGGGTTAGGGTTTCTAGTTAGGGCTAGAAATTGTAACAAATTCTAATAACTATACACACAGTCATGGCCAAAACTGTTGGCACCCTCTAGACATTTTTCCAGAGTATTTCTCACAGAAAGGTATTGCGTTAACAATAGGGAAAAAAAAGCAAATTTGACATACAAAACTCCATAAATGGGCTGGACAAAATTATTGGTACCCTTAACTTACTATTTGGTTGCACATCCTTTGGAAAAAATAACTGAAATGAGTCGCTTCCTAACCTTCAAAAAGCTTCTTACACCTCTCTTCTGGAATTTGGGACTATTCTTCATTTGCAAACTACTCCAGGTTTCTCATATTGGAAGGGTGACTTTTCCCAACAGGAATTTTAAGATCTCTCCACAGGTGTTCAATGGGATTTAGATCTGAACTCATTGCTGGCCACTTCAGAACTCTCCAGCTCTTTGTTGCCATCCATTTTTGGGTGCTTTTTGAAATATGTTTGGGTTCATTGTCCTGTTGGAAGACCCAAGATCTCGGATGCAAACCCAGCTTTATGACACTGGGCCCTACACTGGGACCCAAAATCCTTTGGTGATCCTCAGATTCCATGATGCCTTGCACAGAGTCAAGGCACCCAGTGCCAGAGGCAGCAAAACAACCTCAAAACATCTTTGAACCTCCACCATATTTGACTGTAGCTGTTTTTGACTGTTCTTTTTTTTTTTCTTTTCAACACACAGACACACAATCCAAAGACTACGTTAACTTCTTGCCCCAGGTAAGTTTAAATAAGCACCAAATGCGTAAAATGATCTCATTTATCCACAAGTTTGACATTATATCAAATTTGCCTTTTTTCCTCCATTTTTTTTGTTTTGTTCAGATACATACAAAGGGAATAAACATGTGTATAACAAAATATGTGTTAATGCAATACTTTTCTGTGAGAAATACTTGATTTTCTGAAACAATTTCAAGGGTGCCAACAATTTTGGCCATGGCTGTATATACCTGTACATGCATTCAATCCTTAAAAAACTATTGCAGAAGACTAAGGCCCAAAAATTCTATCCCTATTTAACACATTTATTAAAAGTAAACAGCAACTTTCACTATCAAGCCATATATGAGTAATGAAATTAAAAAACGTCACATTCAAATTAGTTTAAGTTTCTGAATTTTGTGTTTTTTGTTTGCTTTGCATTATTAGTGATTATTTTTATTTAATATTAATTTATTAATTTTATTTCTGTTTAAAAAAAAATTCAAACTTTTATTTTTCTATTTTATCATTAAATGAGAAATACTAATTATATATTAATAAATAGTATTGATTTGAAACACTGCCTTGACAATTAATTTTTTTTTTTTTACTTTAATTCAAATCAAGGTACATTTTTTTTAACAATAAAAACAACACCATTTGAAATAAAAAGTGCAGAAGTCATGAGGACTATTGTTTTGGTCTGTTTTGGAGTCAGACAGCCCTTGTTCACATTAATGTTCATTGTATGGAAAAATGTCTGGTAAGCATCTCCTTTAGTATTCCATAGAATTAAAAAAAAGTCCATCAAATAGTGACAGAATCATACTCTGTGGTTAATTATGAGCTGAAAACATGTTAAAGCTTCCTTCAACTGCCTGATCCAGCATCTTTACGCTTCTTAGGTGTAACCAAGAACTGAAAAGCCATATCGTATGATGGATCATCCCGTGACCAGCTTTATTTAGCCTTCTCCTAATTCACTTCTCCTCTCTTCCACCTAGCCAGTGGCAGAAACCATTCCTCTCGCTCTTTTTGCCCCTTAATCTAATCCAGTCTGTTTGTTTTGCTGGGTGTTAAAGTACAGATCAATTGTGTGAGTTATGAAATGACATTACGCCGGCTCAGACCCGTCTCTCCCTGCCAGATGACATCTCGTCCTTCTGAAAATTACCTCCTCTGATTTATCGATTTGTTCTCGCTCTCTTTCTCCACTTACACGTACACATCCAAACTCAAGACAGACGAAAAGTAGGACAGTCAACATGAGAGAAACTTTCTCTGACACTCAATAAAGAGGATGAGACATATCAAACTATGGGTGCACCTACTGTATGCGAGTTTCCAAGAGCCAATTCTGACACCATGGCACTCTTTAACTGTTAACATTGAAAAAGTGTCAAAAGGTGTTTTTTATGGTAATTGACACTCTTTTTAATGCAGAGTAAAGGCAAGCATGTGAAAGTGAGTTTAACATACATATGTATGTATGCATGTATATTGTGAGTGTGTGCGCACATACACACACATATTTATATTTGGTTTACACATCATTTATATTTTACAATAAAAGAGAAAAAAAAAACAGAACACAATTACAAAAAGTGTAACTAAAATTACACAAAAAAGCAACCTAAAATACATTAAGGAAAGTATAAATGTGGAAACCTTTAGAAGAGAGCTACTGAATTCTACACAAAATGCTAATAAAGTTCAAGGAAAATATATACATTTAATAAAAAATAAACTATTGTAGTATAAAAGATTAAATTTAAATATTTTATAGGTTTAACATTGTCAGTAAGGCAAGGTCAGAAGAGCTTTTTATACTTTCTCAATGAATTTAATACTTTCACTACAACAACGATTTCCAAATAAATTTCCAAAATAAAACTTTCACTAAGTGCATTTTACATGAAAACACTATTTTAGTCTATCTATTTTAAAACTGAATTTTTAAGTCGATGCAGTTTCTTTGTGAAATTTACTCCATGACCATTTTTGAGTGAAAACTGCTTCCCTTTTTTATTGCTTACCTTTTACTTCTCTTTTCCAGTCTGTTCTGGAAGCTTTTGGATCAATGTACAGCAACACTTTGCTCGCGAACATTTGACCCGATTCAGCATCTAATCCTTTTGGATTGACAAGCACGTCAAAGTCAGATATCTGAGGTGGTGGAGCAGGGTGACTGCATTTTTCTGTGGACATGTGTCTCCTACAAGTCTGTGTAATAAGGTAATTGTAAAACTATTGTTCCATAACATTTTGAAAAATGATTTTCAGAAAACGGCTGTACGCTCTCCTGCTTTCACAAGGAAATGGCAGCAATGCACAAACACTTCAGACGTTTTGGGAACGAAATGGACGACATTGCACAGATGATGAAGGGCAGGATTTTTACACCATTTAGCAAGCCAGAGTTGTAATCATAAAATAATGTGCTCCAGTGACCCAAATCTCAGGTTACTTTGTCAGAAGCATTGCACACACACACACACAGGTACATACTGGAAAATCATACACACGCTCGCCACTGCCTCAGGCAACTAGTTTGTTGAATTATAGCCCCGACATGCAAACAAAAGGGGACGGAATATAAAACATTTATTATTTCACAATTAACCTGCAAGCGATAAAAAACTCAGAGACGGCAGAAAATCACATGCAGGTCAAATTCGCTTGGGAATTCCTGGAAGTTTCCAAATTTAGAGAAAAATTCTCCAATGTCCTTTTTTTGAGCCTGTGGCTAGGTGGCTCGAGTTATGACCTACTTTTCCCCATTCCTGCTGGACTACAAATTAAGAGAACTTAAACAAGGAGAGCAGTGCAATACAAGCTTTTATCGCCTTCCTCACTGTCAAATCCATAATACCCGTTTTCCTGGATTGCTAGGATAAACATCAAAGCAATTACCCACAATGCCATGCATTACAGTCTTTTTAACATTATTTTAAAGGGAGTCAGGCACAGCATGAAATGTGCTTATTTTTCAAGCAGCAGCAATATAGCAACCTTTTTATAAATAATTAATCACCAAGAATAATCACAATAAACAATTCTTCAGTCAAGGATTAATAAGCAGAATAAAAGTAATATATGTTGACTGCTGCATTGGCTATTTTACAATGGATTGGAAATATTTGGTCAGATTTAAAGGGGCAGTTCACTCAAAAATGAAATTGTTGTTCTCATTTACTAACCAGAATCATTTCATATTATTATCAGTTTCCTTCATCAGCGGAATGTAAGACGAAGTCAAGAAACATTTTATGTTTGACAAAAAAAAAAAAGAAAAGTCAATGTTTGAAACATCATGATGGTGAGCAAATGATGACGAGGCTTTTCATTTTTGGGTCAACTATGCCTTTAAAGGGATATTTCACTCCCAATAAGACCTCTGTTTATCTTCGGAACACAAATTAAAAATATTTTTGAGCTATCTGACCCTCCATACGCAGCAAATGCATCTGAAATAATCCCGGCCCAGAAATGTAGTAAACACCAGTAAAACAGTCCATGTGACATCTGTGGCTTAACTTCAGTTTTGCGACGCTACGAGAATACACTTTTTACGTGAAGAAAACAAAAATAACAATTTACTCACTCAACGTTTTCCTCCATTTTAGAGAGTATCACAACGCAAGGCATACACACGCTTTAATGTATTTGACTGATTACTTGTAGATTATTGTGATGTTTTTCAGCTGTTCTCTCGTTCTGACGGCACCCATTCACTGCAGAGATGAGCAAGAAGTAATTGCGCAAATTTCTCCAAATCTGTTACGAAGAAAAAAACTCATCTACACGTCTGTGAGTGAATCCATTTTCAGCAAATTCTAATTTTCGGGTGAACTATTCCTTTAACGCTGGTCTCTTAAAGTTTTGCTTCACACACTCATCGTCAGTCATGTCTGAATAAATGAGGAGTGATACCTGGCTTCTAAAATGAGCATAAAAATTATGCCTGCAATATATCATACATCAGTCAACAATACATCATCTCAACTTTTTCATTTTCCAACACTTGGGCAGGTTTTCAAAATTGAAATGACCAGGCAGAAAAAAAAAAACGCTGACACCCACAAATCCTTTATGTCTAATTTTGGGTCAAACTCGACTATAATTGTGCAAATGCAGTATTTTATTCATTCCATTGCAAAAAAAAGAAAATGTATGTATAATGAATTTTTCTTCTTTCTAGCTATCCACAAATTGGAAAATGCACAAAAAACATCCACTTAACATCCACTTACCATCCACTCTGAAATGATGATGTCCACTTTTTCCACAGGAAGGTCTATTTCCTCGATTCTGCCTTTGATCAACATGATAGTGTCTTCAAGATTATTGGATCTAGAGAAAGCAAAAATAAATTAGGGGTAACACTTTAGAAGAGGTAACGCTAGTTAACTATTACCTAAGACCTTATTTCCTTAATTAGTGCAGTAGTTGTTCAAGTTAAGGTATTGGGTAGAATTAAGGATGTTGAATAATACATTAAAATGTGCGCAATTAGCACTAATAAATGGCTAATATTCTAGTAATATACATGCTTATAAGCAACTAATAGGTGTAACTGTAAAATAAAGTGTATTATCTAACACTTGATGTCTGTATAGTGATTATATCAGCTAAATTAAATTAATACAGTATGTAATGTTTTGTTGTATTGTTGTAAAAATAAATAACTATATTATAAAACAAATATATTATTATATTATAAAATGCATGTTACTAGATTGAACACCTCGTTTGAGAATGAATGTTAATTACGCTAATTTGGCCAGGAGTCAATCTCCTTAAAGACGCCTGCTAATGAATCCAAATGACACACACCACAGCAGACTAACCAGGACAACTACACTAACTGTACCAATTTGACAGCATCTCCTCGCTGACCTTTTGCACTAAGTGTCAGCAAACTACGGCTCACCTGAGTGTTTGTAAGTGTGTATACGTGCATGAACACCCCCATCCCCCCTTATTTAAATGATCGCTCCCGTTTTGACCAGTAACCCTGAGCATCAATCTCTCTAAATACTCCATTATCATGACAGCTAATGTTACTAGGGACAGAGTCATTACTCAAGGCTGCGGAGCGCATTTCTGCCCAACCGATCCTTATCTCTGCACCTTCGCGCTATCACACACTTCCAGAGTCCCATTGTAGTGCTCCCTCTATCCGCCCCTCCTTCAGCGGACTGTCTTGAGCTAGGAAACACTAATCTCATTACTGGGTTAATTTAGAGGACAATGTCAGCTACGGGGGGAGGAAGAGAAGGGGGATTTGGGATGCTTTAATACTTCCCTCCACCGGATGGTACTTGGTTTAGGGAATATGATCCAAGGATATTGATCCTCTGGGACTAATGATTGGATTTAAGCTGTAAAGCGGTGATGGCAGACTGGATTATCCACCAAATCACCAACATGACTGGTGTTAAACAGTGTAATCTAGGGAATAAGTAGCTAAACTGTAGAGATCATGGGGATTATCTGGATTTCTGCTGTAAAAGATCCAAAAACAGACACTTATGGAACAAAAAGCTGTAGGGCAACATTTCACACAACACAAGTGCAACGCCAAATAGCCTACTTTTGTGAAGTTTTTCCATTTGATTCTAAATTGATTGACTTCTAGATCACAGACAAACATATTATAACAGCATTTATCAAACTTGATTGTTTTTGCCCATTAAATATTTAGTATATATAGTTTATCATAAAAGAATACATCGATAAGTACAAGACAAAATTGTGCAATTACAGACATTATAATAATAATAAATATTAAAAAAAAAAAATGTATCCCTCAGTTTACACACATAATGAATTAATGAATAAATGAACAAATTAATAAATGCACTATAAAACTAAGAAATGAGAAATATACTGATTAATCCTGAAATAAGAAGCATTAAACTGAAAAAAACAAAGTATGTTCTTGTAATATATATAGGAATATACATAATATTTAGTATGCTCCTCTTATATATATATATATATATATATAATCCTAAAAATCAGTTTTATTTACGACTTATTCTTATGCTTCTACAAATCATATTAAAATCTTTATGCAATTACAAGTTTGAAAAAAAAAAAACACTGGTATGGAAATAGTTTCTACTTTACTTTTGATAGTAAAAAAAATTGATTAAAAAAAAAAAGTAACTAAACACTGCACTGCACAGTGTTTTATTGTAAAACTTACTCCTGTCACCTGTGTTTTAATTTCTTTGATAAATATATATATTTTTTTACATTCTTGGCACTTTCAAAATAAATGTCTTGTAATTTTCTTATTTTTAATAACTGTAATAATTAAGTGCTTAACTATTCCATGTAAAAGTAAATAATACTTATTACTCATTTGTACATGCATTTCTGTGAAAGTGTTTATTTAACTCTTTCTATAGATTAATTGAGTATATACACTTTGCATTCAATTAAACATTTAATTGAGATACGTCAGAATCCCCTCTAAAAAGCTGCATCAAGCATCATACACGTCAGAGAAACACCTCTGTAAAACCCATACACACTCAGGCGGCATGTACTGTAGGAGGCCTCGGCCCAACAGCGGCCCAGCGAGCTGTAAAATTAAACTTCATTTCCCTTTCATCCTCCTGCCTGCTTCGACTCCTCAGACTTACATAATAACAATAACCATAATCAAAAAAAACAAATCTCCCAGAGACACCACATGTGGTGAACACATCTCAGCTCCAACAAATGAAACTATATTCCTGCTTCTGGATGGAATGGAAGTGCCCACGGAGGTGATACATGAGGTAATTTTAATGGGCAGATAGGTCGTAAAAGGAAGCAGATAGGGCAGACTGGAGACCATTTGTATGTTTAGTGTGCGTGTGAGACACAGGGCCAGGATGGAAGCATGAGAGACTGGAAGTCGACTGGGTGGAGGTAAATGACAGGCCTTTAATGACGTGACTGCAACCCGTAAACACACTAAAGTCAAGCACCCAGAAAAAAGAGGACTAGTTTGGGGATGAGATTGCAAGGTAATAAAGCTCGCTGGCCCAGGTTTGGTGTGAGATTGTTCTTCTGCACTGATTGATTCTGCTGATTCTGGCAAATTCTGCTGGTTTGTCAACAACATTATGCACAATCAGCAATGACTTATTTTTCCAGCAAAAATTGCTTTATGATATTTATATGAATGCATATCTATATATAAGCTTATAACATAAAATATATATATATCTTTCTCTTGTGGCTAGGACAATAAAGATGCTGATATAAAAAATAAATAATAAAAAATATTGCCGAATTGCTGCAATTTTTGTATTTGCAAAAACGTGTTTTTATGATTTTTTGTTTATTCTGTGATAAAATCCACATTATCGTTGTAAAACTGACTTGAGACAGTCATGAATGCATCAGTAAGAAAATGACAAACCATCGGTGCAACAAATCATATGCCACTGTTTCCAGCATTTTTTTATAGGAATGTACTTATGGTATGCTACAAATTTTGGTGTAAATTATAAAAATGAATAAAAAACAAATAAAAATGCATTATAAAATATTGTAAAGGAAATTAGCATTTAATGAAAAAAAAAAAGTAAATAAAATATTTTACACAAATATAAAAAAAAAATTATGGTAAGGCCATTAAAACTGGTGAATAAAAATAAACCAGCAAATGTTAAGCCCAGCAAATACAGGCTAAAGGAAGCTGGGGTGATAAGAGTTGTGATAAAGTTGAGAAAAAAATACAGAAAACACTTTGAAAGCTATTAAAAGGACATTGCATTGACAGAGGAGATGTTCAGGAACCACCAAAGAGGAAAGCAAAATTATTTTAATTTTTCAAACGGAGTGATACTGTACCTTGTTTGTAATAAAAAAAATAAAAACAAACGTATCCCAAAAGGCCCTTTCTCATTTACTCAAGAACCTGCTCAATACTTGAGTGCAATGTTGACTCACCTGACAATATCCATGGCCTGGTAAATGATCTCAGATTGGTCGACAGCAATGACCTTCCTGGCTCCCGCTTTGGCGGCGAACATGGAGAGGATTCCCGTACCACATCCCACGTCAAGCACCACCTGCGGGTGAAAGGAGCACTGCGTAACCTTTCCGTGCTATGCCAGCTTGTCTGTGCCATCTTAAGCGTGCAGATGCGTAATAATGGCACCCGAGGCATTTATCATGCTGACAGGGTCTAACCCTTATTTGCCAAAGTCCACTGGCTGGACCACGATGGCTGAGATAAACCTCTCGTTGTCTACCCCCACTTCACCTTTTTCTTTCCAGCTCAGCGCGTCACCTCGGGATCCATGTTCAACCGCGGTCGGCTAAAGCTGATCTAGCCAATGTCAGCGCAAAATTAATGGTTTGTATATGAGCTGTGTGTTGTGTGTGTGTGTGTTGAAGCACCATTATCCTGTTATCAGCCCACTGCAGTTGACACATAAGAACCCCCCTTTAAAAAAACACTGCAGCTGGGTATAATGCAAAGGTTTTTTATATCAGCCCTGTCAACGCAATCATTAGACTGTCATAGCTTTTTCTCCAACACTTAAAAATGCCAATGTGGCCGGGCTTCGAGAAGCCCCATACTCACCTTGTCCTTGAAGACGTCCATGTTGCGGTACATGAAGTCTCGATAGCTCTCAGTGCGCACCTTGTCCTGTCGAAAAACGAGACAACCAAAGTCCTAAGTAATGACACAGTGTCACCATTCTGCTTTCCATTAAGAAGACAGAGCGGACCCATCCCAGCACGAGAGGAATCGTTGAACACGATCCAATCATTCAGAGCAAAAATTTAATTTTAACGGCTTATCCACAGTTAAAGCTGACAGTCAAGGAGCACGCTGGAAATCAAATTAACAATCGTTAAGCAGCATGAAATAAAAATCTCATTTTTAACAGTGCAATTCAAAGGATGTGTGACTGGTAATGATTTTATTTAATTTTTTATTTTTTTGAAGGGAGGAGGTTGGTGTTGTTGGGAGTGGAGATGAAAAATTAAATGAAACTGACCCTGACAGTTCTTGCTTTGCCAGCAGAATTTCAGCCAGAAATGGCTAATTAACCTGCCAATCAGACTAAGTACCACCCAGAACATACATGATGCCGGAAGCTATTTACAATCCAAACCACTGCCACTACATTTCTAATGGTTTAAACCAGTGCATGTTAAAAATAACAATAATAACTTTAAAAAACCTATTAAAAATGACAGCCTCTTTTTTTTGTATGGTTAAATGGTCAGCTTGAAGATTTTTTGTTTCTGGACATTTTTTGTGCAACCTACTGCACAAACGTTTGAAATAATTATTATTATTTTTATTTTTTTAACCTCAAGTTTCAGAAAGAAGGCTGCACTTATTTGATCAAAAATACCAACAATATTAAAATAATATTGTGTAATATTATTACAATTTATATTTTAAAATGTAATTTATTCCTTTAATAGCAAATCAGATTTTTCAATATTCAGCATCTCATAGTCAAATAGAAATAAATATATATATTTTTTTTTTTTATTAT
>JAUCNO010031227.1:0-18847 GCA_032353835.1 Enteromius viviparus | reverse complement strand
GTTGGGAAGGTGCTATACCAACCCATAGTTGGGTTATTAGTTGGGTTATTTTTAACCCAACTTTTTTTAGTGTGTAGCATATACTAGTAATATACTATATATATGTATATATTATATATACATATAATGTGAAAAATAATACAAAGATGTACACAAATCACCAGACCCTCCAGTACAAAGGCACTGAATAGCAATAGAACTTGTTACAATACTTAAACCACAGTTAACCAGTCTTTTATGACACATGGAATTAAGTGCCTTCAGGAGCTATAACAGGAAAATGACTTTCACTACACATGACCCAGGTCTTGCCTTGGAAGTAAGAAAAAAAAAACATGACTCTTGCATAAATCGTAGAAACCAGTAGTAATGAAGTGCTGCATTAAATGAAAGACTTTCAGCATACAAAACAGTTTCTTGTCAATAGTTTTAATTACAAGGCATTTTAAGATCAGAGTGGTCAGTGGTTAATGTGAACTAATACATTCACTGCAAATACATGTTTAAAAGTGCAAATATTCATTGCAGGTTCTATATGAATTTGAAGGTATTTAATATTAGATCATTCAAGCTGCGTGCATACAAAACATAAAAAAATGCTGTTTAAAATGATTGTAAATTATACTACAGGGCTGCTGAATGCTAGAATCTGATTGAACGGTTTATGAACTTTCTAAGGCATGCAACTATTTTCATGGAAACGCATGGAAATTGATTTGGCAGGTTTTGACCGGATTACAGTATCAGTTGTCCAGATCACTTTGCCAAATAATTTCAGTCATGTCAAATGTCCTTGGTCTACAGTAAAAGAATCAAAACTTACAATGACACTTCACAGGCAAATAAATATAACAACAAGATAAAAATGACAAATTCTTTCCATTGGATTACATTGTATTATGTACTATCAATGGCTTAAGCCTCTGTTTGTAACTAGATCTAAAATGAGATTTTGGAAATTGCAACGGAGGCACTATAAGGGCAAAACCCTAACAAATGTCTTGAAATTATCTGAACTACTTTTGTGAGGTGTTTTAACTATAAGCGCAACAACAAGGGGTGGAGCAAACAATCAAACACCAAGACAACTGACAAGCAGGGCGGAGACATGAGTTCATGGCAATGAGTCCAAAATAAACACAAAACACATAGTCTGCTGAGCGCTTGAATGCCATCCAGTGGCCTGAGGTGGCACCTCCAGCTGATCGTGACAGTGATATATTTAAAAAATAAATAAATAAATAAAATAAAAAAAATATATATATATATATCATTTTTTTTTTGATTTATTAGAATTTATTAGATTAATTATGTAAATCTGGCATATGTCAGCTATACTTTAACAATGCTCTGTGGCTTTTCATGCATTTAGAAGTATTGATTGAGGTTTATTTGCATAAAAGTCACACTCCAGAGCAAGCAGTGTTTTTTTTTTAAATGGCATAAAATTACAAAACATTTGTTGTAACATCTGTTGTAACTATGTCTGTGCTAAAAAAAAACCTGCTTCTATTTGCGAATAAACTTGGCAGAATAACAATTTAATAACTTATTACAACTGCAAATCGCCTTCACATATATTCATGAGTCGGAGAATCTCACAAATAGCTTGGCATTTACTTGCACAGTAAATTACAGCTACAATGTAGGACTTGTGTATTTTGAGGATAGTATTGTAAGCTTACAATACAGCACATAATATATTTATTCATGCATTTCATTCCATTTCATTTCCTTGATTCTGAACTACATTTGCTAAAGGTTTTGATACTATCAACTCCACAAAACTAAAACTGGCTGGACCGCAAACATTGTATCGTTGGTAAACCACCAGTGCAACTGCAGTGTATTCACCTGTAAATAGGACAAACCAGAAGAGCCTCGCATTCTCTCTCTTCATATAAAGTATCTGGACACTCTTGACCCCCATTGGCCGCCCGCTGGATGATGATCCTGTATCGTGACTGTGAGGGCATGCTGCTGTTCACTGCACAGTACACAACACAAAGAAAACATTAGTTCACCCATCTTTCACTTTATTAGTATTCTGACAGTGATTACCACAGCAGGAACCATTCAAAGAGCTCTTTAGATAAGAGGTAATGATATGATTCTCTGGTGGAGTTCACTTCCTGTTCCCTGTATGGATCCTAAGCTGATGTAATGACTTCATTTAACAGACATCGTAAGGCTCATTACACATTGCTAATTACTAAAAGACTGATAATAGCACAATTAAGAAGGCACTCTCATTAACAGAAGACCCAACAGGGTAAAGCACACTATTTACAGAGAGGATATCAGTTATTTAAAACATTTCTTCAAATGTTACCATTTGAATCAATCAAAGTAAATGTGTTTACTCAAGATTCCTTTAGTGGAAGTAATTGTCAATTAATAGTCTCATTAAAGTGTAAGAAACTGTTATGCGGTTAAGAAAAAAAGGCCCTCCTGAGAATGAGCTACACGTATGTGGTCTGGCTTTCACCATGTTTACAGCAGAGGTGCAAGACATCACATCCTAGCAGTCTCGAGTGTGTGAAACTGTAAATCCTGTTTTCATTATCAACACATTGTCCTCATGGGGTAATGAATTCTAGGTACTATTAACAAACTCTCTCTGTAAATACTACTGTATGCTTTTGGAAAAGCAAGAAATTATCAGATAAGAGAAAGTTGGTATGAGTCAAAATATTAGGCAATGTAGCTTTTAATTAAATGTAATGGAATATTCTCAGTTATGCACAATGTTCATCTACAGCAGCATTTGCAGCATTTTTTAAGCAAAAATCAATTTACAGAAAGGCACTTTACATCTGTAATGTAGATTTTTTTTTTTTACTTTTTAATTCAAAGTCTTTTAAAGGAAGGCAGGTCACTCTGCAGCCATAGTTGCTTGAATTCTTATTCCCAAATGGACTCATTTTTTAAAGTTATTTATTTATGTATTTGTACATTTTCTATGAAAAGCAAGTTAATACAGGTCTTTCCATCCTATAGTTTACAATAGGGGTCATCAGACTTGATCCTGAAGGGCCAGTCTCCTGCAGAGTTTAGCTTCAACTTGCCTCAGCACACCTGTCTGGAAGTTTCAAGTATACCTACATTACTAAGACCTCGATTAGCTGCTTCAGGTATGTTTGATTAGGGTTGGAGCTAAACTCTGCAGGACACCGGCCCTCTAGGACTGAACTTCTTGGTTTACAATGCCCTTTCAAGAGCTTTTCAGGATTTTCAGTTAAAAATAACATCTTTCAGTCTTTCAAAATGTTATTGCATAGCCTCAGAAGACAGGAAACATTGTTCACAAGTCTTTTTTAAAACATTTACAATGCATTTGAGGTGCTTTTTTATCCTTTATGGAGATAGATATACAGTACTGTTCAAAAGTTTAAAGTCAGTAAGATTTTTTTATAGATTAATCAATACTTGTAATCAGAAAGGATGCATTATGGAACTAGCCAGCAGGGTGGCTCTGAAGCAACAGACAACATCATCTTTAATTGCAGCATTTGCAACGTTGGATAAAAGATGCAGTGATTGTGTGCTGTGGGTTTCATGATAATGAAGACAGAATATAAACACAAAATTTCCGCGATTATAAGCATGACAATCTGAATAAAACTCCTGTGACAACTTTTAGTGTTACAGTACATATCTTCAAAGCTGAGAAAAGAACACAACGCTGCAGGCAACTAATGCTGTTATCGCTGTTTTCCATGTTAGACAAAAAATATATTTTACATAGGATTTTAAAAATGCTGGGCAGCTGCTGTGTTGTATGCCTTCGACCTATCAGCTTACGCTTACATCACTAGTAGCTTCTATAGAACTGTTTACTCTGAAATAGGAGCTAATTCGGTTTCCCCAAACAGAGTTGATATAACAGGAAATGATATTTGAGAGATTTCTGAAGGATTATGTGACATTATGTGGAATTATTTAGCTTTCAAAGAACTAAATGATATTTAAACAAATATATTCAAACCGAATACTTTTAAAATGTAACATTATTTCTGTTATTACCGTATTAAACTAATATTTAATCATCATTTACTCATGATTTTAGCCACGATTTGGTCATCTGAGACACATTTTGAAAATCCTAAAAGATGTATATAATCCTAGGCTAAAATCTGTGGTCTTTGATTGTTGGTTTGACATGTTCACTGACAGCCGTTTAATAGCCGTTGCGATAAAACTGTACCTAAATTCTGGCGGTGTCAGAAGATTTTGTGCATAGTCCTTCAGTGTGACATCTACTACGACGAACATCAAGCTTTCTTCATATTTCAAGACAAGCCATGATCAGAATTAATGCTAGCGATTTCTTCTATACGCCTTAAACTCCTTTCATACTCTGCTCACAAAATTTATCTGATATGTTGCCTTGGCTATGATAAACACGGCTTGCACCTCTGCATTTACATGTATGTGGGTGTGTGGTGCTGCTTATGATATTCTTCTTAAACATGCTGGTTTTGCCATTGTTCATATACTATTCATGATTACCAACATTTCATCCCCGCGTGCAGTGCAACTCGTGGTCACTTAATAATGTGTGGGTTGATGTAAACTCAGAATTTTTTTCAGAAAAATATTTATTTTTTTCAAGTACCTATTTTAACATCTCTTGTCTGTCGTACTGTCTGACATTAATAACAACTGAGATCCCACGGTGTGACATCATGTGTCAAATATCTTTAAAAAAAATCTGACAGTGTGAACCTGGCTTTAGTTGACTATCCCTTTATTATACTTTTATTTTTACATTTATAAAATGACATACAGTACCCCAATCTTTTGAAGAGTATTGTTGCAAAGTATAAGCAAAGTCAAAAGAAAAATAGTTATGTACTGTGATATGTATGGACATAAGTGTGAGTAAATAAAAACAGTTTTTATTTTTAGGTGGTAAGTGATGTACCACTAAAATGTCACAGCTAAAGGTTGTGTGAAGAGATTGCATCAATACCTGGCAGGCATGTGGTAGGGCAGGCTGTCCATTCACTGAAAGGAGTCACAATGCAATCTTTCTTACAGGGCAGTAAACAGGGTTGAATAGTGTCTGGTCGGGCAGATTCTGGACACCTATGACACACACACACACACACACACACAGAACAGAGAGAAGGAACATTTTTTTATCATCAGTGATAAGTTGTCTTGATTCACACTACAGTCCCTCTGTCCTTGACCTTCTAGCATGAGTGCAGATGTCATCTGTTCTGACTGTAAGTACTGCTTGATTTACTGTACCCAGACATTATCATGTACAGATACAACACAGTTACAATGACACTATCTGAGTAAAAGAAGATCACGACCACATTGTAGGGGAAGTTGATGTAATATTTATTGCGTCTTACCAGCAGAGGCTTCAGCTGATCGTATCTGAGCGAGTATACGGTAAAGGTGAGTTATTTTGGAACAAGTGACAAGAAGCGAGAGGTTATGTGAGCCTTTATATTTCTTAAAAGAAATAACGCCCACACAGCTCTCTAGACTGTACTCTCTCATTTAATGGAAAGAGTGTTTATCATTTGGCTCTGCACAATTCTCTGTATTTGTCAACCATCTTTTAATCACACAATTCTGCAAAACAAAAAAAATAGTAGTAGTTTCTTCCTAGTGGACCCTACACCATTCGAAAGTTTATGGTTAATAATAAGTTATTTATTTATTTATGTTTATGTTATGAAAGACATCTCTTATGCTCACTCAAGCTGCTTATACAGTATAAAAAAACAGAGCAAATTGTAATTTTCTGAAAAATGATTACAATTTAAAATAATTCAAATGTAAAGCTGAATTTTCAGCATCATTACTCCAGTCTTCAGTCTGATCACTGCTCAAGTAACATTTCTTTATTTTGTGAATACATAATTTATTTTTGTATTTGGTAACACAATTTCGATGGTCCATCTACTAACAAAGTAACTTTGCAGCTACATGTCAACTAGCAGTCATTAGAGCATTAGTAGACTGTCTGCTTAACATCTTCTAACATTTTATTTTGGTGGATCCACAACATACTACATACTATCAGAAACTTTGCAGGTATATGTCAACTTATTCTACTAACACTAAACCTAACAGTCTACTCTGAGAATTAGTTGACATGTAGTTAGAAAGTTACTTATAGTTAGTAGAATGTCCAAATGGACTATCAAAATAAAGTGTAACCTTTTGTTTCTTAAAACCTTTTATCAAAATAAAGTTAAAAATAACTGAAATAGAACCCTTTTAATAGACATAATAAATGCAACTGTTAAAAACAGTCATACCTTTGTTCTTCACTTTTTTGATTTCATGCATTTTTGTGGATTAAAATATTACATTTATTTAATAAAAATATATATCTTACTGACTCTAAAACATTGAACTGTAGACCGCAACTTTGTCTTGAAGACATGGCTGGGTGACATTACTGAAAAAAAGTACAAAATTCTAGTGATTTGTTAGTTTCCTTTATTTAATTCCTTAATTTTAATTGACTTCTGTAGAAAAAATACACCCCAACATTTATTTTTCCAAGTAGTATATCTGATTCATATCTCTCCTAGCACTCTATGTCATTGGTTTCTTCTAAAATTAAACAAAATTTGACTTAAATCAATATTTCATGGACATCGATTTATTTGGTAAAGCCATGGAAGGGGAGGGATAATGACATTCTCCCTGGTGAATATATGAGGGATAATGTACAAGCAGCCGGTCATTTTCACAAAACAAACCCCTTCAGGATGAAACAAGAACCATTATTTTGCAATAATGACTGCATGATCTCTCACATAGGCACCAGGGTGTTCCTCCTGCTGAGGAGTCTGCCTCATGTGTGTCCTTCTGAGTGTGAGTATGCATGCTTTTGTTTGAGAGCATGTTGCCCCACAGAGAACGTCCAACTCAATGAGCTGGATTCTGGACATTTCATTTCCAGGCTTGGTTCAATTCCCAGCATGCAGCAGCTCTAAAGAGAGGCAGCAGGGCTCAGCAGGGCTCTACCAACTACAAGCTTTGGAGACCAGCAAACAGGACACATCAAAGCAGGGGACAAGAAAGAACAGAGGTATGAATCATCTGCCTCTCTCTCACTTTTGTGCTCTGTGGAGCAGAATGTCATTACAGAGGGCAATCACCCAAAGGCAATGATGCTACAAAGCTTTAGGAAAGGAACAAAAGAGTGGGTGGAGGATAAATGCAAGAAATCAGTAGAAAGAAAGGAGACATCACAGATGACAACAGGTTGACTCTGTGTTTGCCTCTATATGGAAACAAAGCACAAATAAAGTGTGGAGTATGAAAAGCTAAAAACATGTGGCTAGTTTGTAGCCAGTGCAAAAGCCAGTCAGTGAAGAATCACAGATTACACATTTTCACTATTGTATATACTGTATATATATATATTAATAGTTCATCATCCTGTCTATCCTTGCAAATTACATTTATTATAATTATAATTAATTGTAAATACAAATACTTTTTTTAAAAACACTATTTTATCATATGGCTGTTTCTGTAGTTTTAGAAAATCAATAATTCATCCAAGACTTTGGATTAAAGTGATTCCATTTATTAAAAGACAAGGCAGGAAATTATGTGGCATTGGAGAGAGTGTTGAGTGCAGTGGTGGAAAGGGAAAACAGGAAATGATGTGGAATTAGGAGGAAATAGGATATGAATAAATCCTAAAGCTTATACTCGTATCATCCACATTTTATTGGTCAATATTTAATAATAATAATAATAATAAAAATAATCCAGTTTCATATAACTTAACATTATGAACATTAAATATCCTCTGATTGGCTGACATCATGTATTGGATTACATCTATATAGCACCTGGTTTGTTTTCCTCTTTATGCAGGCATATCAAGGAAAGAGTATTAATAAAGAAGCAGTCTAGCAGCAGTAAGATAAACAAACATCTCCCTGTTGGGTCATTTCATATATCAGGGTGTTTAAAAAGCTCAGGCCTGCTGTTTTAAATAAAGTGTTGATCTAAACACACTCCACCTACGTATGAAACATCAGCTTCTTCCACATAATGACAGAACACGCGCTATATAACCGATGCTTGCTTCTCGCTGCCTCCAGCACATGCGGCAGGGCATATGATATGTGTGAGACACAAACACATAAATTAACTCACTCCATCAAACACATACATGCACAGTACATCCATCTGTGATTTATGCTTCACATCTGTAAAAAGAGAGCAGGTGTGTGTATGTGTGTCAACCGATCACTATAACCCAGAGTGTGATTTGTCCTCTACTGACTGTAAAGAAGCCTAGATTACCAATTCATTTCTAAACACAGCGGTATTTCACACCTCCTTCTCCTTAACAAACACTATGAATATCAAGCTCTTATAAACGCTCTCCCACTGTGGACTCAATGCAGGGTTTCTACTGCAAAAAAAACAAAAAACCCTCATTAATCAGTATGTTAGCCTTGTTTCTCAGGAAAACAGGTATCATGTGCTTAATTATAAAAATAGCTAATATTCTAGTAATATGCATGCTAATAAGCAACTAATAGGTGTAACTGTTAACAGAGCTACTCTTAAAATCATGTGCAGTTTCGCTTCTCAGGTAAATGCATCTTGCTTCAACTACGTTAAGACATATGAGAAAAACTGGCATGTGATTCTAGACAGCTTCCCTCTCAGAACTGAGGTCAAGCCCGAAACCTACGTATAACCAGGCCAGTGAAATACACTCACTTTTACGTTGGTGTCATTAATATAGAAGAAAGAAATGGATAAACGGCTGCATTGTTTATGAGTCCTTTTTCCTGATGCACAACACATCTTCTCCATGCAACGCACTAGAACATTTTATCTTACCCAAAGCGCCATTACAAAACTTCCACAGGAAACATTTATCAAGGAGAGACCTGGGGCAACACAAACCTCCACCCCTCTCATACAGGAAACAGAGAGAATCAGTCAAGCCTGCATTCAGAGTCACTCATATCACAAGACTGAGAATATTGATAGACTCAATGTAAAAGATACGGTTTCAGCACAAGTAAACCAAGCACTCTTCTCTTGAGATAGGTCAGGGAAATGTGAAACTCTTGAGAATGGCTTTCAGTTTGTAGATTTCAGGATTGTGAGAAAGCATAGCAAAAATACACAAAACACTAATTTCCAATTTTGCTGTTCGCAGATGCATCCCAGAGAAGCATAGTCTAATAATATCTGCTTTTGTAACTGCTCTCATCAAACAAAATGCACATGTATTTACAAAAGCTAGCAGAGGGAAATATTTCCACGTGGGATGTTCATTACTGACCAAATACGTGTATGTAATATTAAAAAAAAAAATCTGGGAGAGAAAATGCTGACAATGTTTTAAAGACGAAGCTATAAAAATGGATGATCCCATAAAGGAAACAGGCTAGATTCAGGAACATTGTGAAACTTTTATGCCAGCATGTATTTGATGTGGTATTTAAATATATTTTATAAAGGGGCTGGTTAAGCTGTTGTCATGTTTTTATACTGGCCAACAAAAAAATTGCATATATATCAAAGACACATTTTGCTTATTCATACATACTGTACGGGGTGTCCAAAACCATTCCCTTATTTTCTCATTCATACTTACTGTAGTGAATGCCACATACAGTATGCATGTAAATGAGATAAAGTGAAGTAGTGCCTATCTGACTAAATTGTATATAATGTTAGTCACACCAGATCCCGAATGAAAAAAACAAAACAAAATGAGAGCACATTTCCAAAATCTGATTTTAATCGGATTTAAAATTACAAAAGGATAGATTTTATTTAAAAAAAGAAACAGATTTTGCTGTCTGTTTGAACAAATCCTTATTGCCTTTATATAATAGGTACAGTAAGCCCTGCTATTTCTAATCACCAAAGAATAATAAAAAGTCATGCCATAAGCATTGGTGGAAAATCTATGTGCTGTAATAATCTAACCTTCACAAAACACCACTGTGAACACCTTGAGTGTGATGTGGAAATCTACAAATCCGCAGATTATAAATTTCATACATAAAAATAAGGCACCTTTTGGGAATGACTGGCCCGACGCCCATTTTCATGCAGACCACTTTACGAATCTGCACCCCGACTGCGCAGGTGGCCGTTCCGTTCCAGTAGCCGGTGCCATTTAGATTCATGGAGGAGTCCTCAATGCATGGTCCCCATGGCGACGCTTCCCAGTAGAAAGTGATGCATGGATGATCATTACAAGTTCTCCACTCCTCCAGAGCAGGAGCAGCTGGACATGCCTTAGCTGGGAATGGGAAAGATCATTAACTGCATTAAAGATGGAAAAGCCTCTCTTAAGTTTGCTTTAAATGCTCCATAAAATGTTAACGAGCTACATGAGCACAAAGATGCATGAAACAGAAATCTGCCGGGACATGTGAAGGCCTGTAATATAGATATATGAAAGGAAAATTAGGCTGGGCTTGGTTACGTGGGACAAAAAATGTGTAAAAAGAATGTAAAAGCTGTTCATGATGCAATTTCTGAACCACTAGCTGCTTCAAACACAATTTAATTAAAAAAATAAATAACATATTTTCTTGAGACAATGTTGTTGTGCTTAACACAATGCTATAAGAGATAATAACTAAAACTATTAAAAACATTTTTATTCATGGAAATAAAGCTGAAATGAAACAGAAATATTAGATGAAAAAATTAACAAATCTGAATTTTTTTCTGGTCAAACAACTGAAATTAAAATAAATTAAAATATTTGTTTATAAAAATCCAAAATGTTGTATATATAATACTAAAATAACATTATTGTTAACACTTTCCTTTTTTTTAATTACCTTTGATTGGTTTGTACACTGTATCAAATTAATACATTGGCAGTAGAAAATATACTAATATTTGGTCGCACTTTATTTTAAAGTCCAATTCTCAACACTAGGTACAACTTTGTCTCATTACACCCATAACTTGCTGCTTATTAATAGTTAGTAAGGTAGTTAAGTTTAGGTAGGATTAGGACGATAGAACATGGTCATGCAGTATATGTGCCTTATGTACTAATAAACAACAAACATGCTATAATAACAGGCATGCTAATAAGCAACTACAGCACTTAAGTGAGGACTGCTCTTTATATTAAAGTGTTACTAATATTTTAGAAGACTTTTGCTGTGGTTTTTGTAGCTTCCCTAACACAGCAACAACAGCTCAACCCATGGCTTGAGTTTGCTTCTGTCTCCAAACAATGTAGAATTGTCAACAGTGATATTTTAGTTTACTTAAAAGATAATATCAAGACAAATGTCTTTTTTGACTATACAATTGAAGTCAAAGGTCACCAAAACCATTTGGTTAGCAACATTCAAAATATCTTTTTGTGTGTTCTGCAGAAAAAAAAAAGCTATACCAGTTTGGACATGAGAGTAAATTCAAAATGACTTTTCTTAAACCACACAAAATAGTGCAGCATACTATCAACCATAAAATCAAAATAAATTAGCTCATCTGTATCAGCCAGAGATTGAAGCAAAACATTCTTGTACTTGAAATCAACTGAACTTACTACTCTTGACTCAGGAAAGTGAATGTGTATTCCACACGTGATGAATGAACACCTGTGACAAGTTCTCTGGGATCAGCCTCCAAAATTACTCCTGCACTTTTTATAATTAAAAGTAATTCCTACACCATCTGCCCTTGAAGCTAATGACATTGTATTGACATTCAGCCTTTTTCCATAACACAGGGACTCATTATGAGTGTAACGTAGACCGCCTGAATATTAATAAGGGCTTGTCTGATTAATGACACTCGGTAGATGGTGCGTAGAGGCTGAGGCTTTATTTCCATTTTCCAGATGCATGGAGAGAAGTGTATGTAAGAGCCGTTACTCATGTGTGTGTGGCGGCAGAGGGGGAGGAAGTAGTCTCCAGATGAAGGTATATTTAAGTCTTAATTACACAGCTCTTTCTGTCATTCCAGAAGGACTGTGTGTGATTGGAAAAACCCACAGCTGTACGTAGGCAGACAGAAAAATGAGACCCTGTGAACACATTTTTATCACTGCTCCTCTGAAACAAATATACAGAATGCAAAATTGCTCCTCCGCTCACAAAAACAAACTGATTAATGGTGTTATGTCACCATCAGTGTGATATTAGGAGTAAATTACTTCCCTTGTCAAATCAATATCACAGCATTAAATTATCTGTTTGTTTGTTGTTTTTTTTTCATTTTATACAGTAAACATTTTTTATCATAATGGATAGGGAGGTACAGAGAGAATGAAAAGACACATGTAGGCCAGGCTCCAACACCATGCCATATTATAAATTTGCACGCCTTAATTAAAATGAATTGCTCAGACATTTATAAAAACATTATTATCTAATTTCAGTGGAAGATGAAAGTCAACTGACCTTCTCCTGGTAAGCCTAATATGTTCCGTGTGCGGCTTTGTCTGCCCTCTGAGTTTTTACTGGAGCAGCTGTGGGAGCAGGACGACCAATCAGACCAGGAGCTGAGCACACAGTCACCTGAACACGCCATCACACAGGACACCTCTTTAGGGGGCGGCTCATCTTCACAGAGCTCCTCAGGGACAAGCTGCCCTGTTCAGAGGAACATGACACGAGTTGTAATGTCACCATCATTAGTCGCTGTTCAAAGATAAAAACGTTATAGCTGTTTTTTCAACGCACGTTCACTGAAAAGAATGAAAAACATTCAATATCATATCATACAGAATATTGTATTGTGTATACATACCAGTTGTTATAAACTGTAATATTATTTCACATTTTTCCGTAGTTTTGCTCAAATTAATACATAATTGATAATCATACGGTACTGTACTTTAAAACAAATATTATATTATAATGAAAACATATAGCTGAATACACACACACACACTTTGTGTGACCTAAATGTTCTCCAGATATCATCACAGGCCTTGAAAACTCATATAATTCAAGCACAGACCCATGGTACCTTTACAAGACAGAAATTCAATGCACTTTTGAATAAGCCATTCAATGAAATAGCCACAAAACTCAGCGTTATGAAAGTAAATCATGATTATTGTGAGGCTCCCATTATAAATGTGCTCATATTCACTGCTTTCATCTTTTCAATGCAACTTACATGAAGACAAAGTGGTTTTTATCTCCAAATAAGAGATCAACAGTTGTGATTCATCAGGCTTTTTGTGTTCAATCACTGAAATGGGAAACATGAAAATGGAGGGGGCAATTTAGATTTCATTATGATGAACATAACCAAGTCTCGAAACACTAGTATTCTGAAGCGCCAAACTCTCCCGATCAAGCCTGTCAAAGCTACAGCTGCACATCACATTGCAGCGATAATGCCATCAATTTCTCTACAAAAAAAGGTCTGCTCTTCAATCTTCAAACAAATTAACCAACGGAAATATTTGCTTTGTGAGCTGCCACTGATTTGACTAATGACTGCTTGATTAGATGGGCAGAATTTGTTTCTTTTCGCTTACGGAAAGGAAGATTTGAACAGGAAACGGTGTTTGAGAGGATGAACCAAAGGCCATTTAATTTATTGGATGCCAGCGAGCTATCAAAAGACAGAAGAGAAAGAGAGCTGGGCTGTCTGCTGAGGTTGGTGAGAGGAAAACTCTCATTTCATGCATGAAAGAGAGACATTAATCCTTCCATTCACTTCTCTAGGATTACACAAAACCTTCCTATAATGATTAAACCCTAAAAACCCTAAAAAACCTACCCAACAAACAGGCACATTTATTTGCCACCATAACGGATCGATTTCCAAAAAAGTTGAATAAGCAAAGAACGTCTGCAGCGTTGTTATTTCTGTCGAACCTTGTCATTCACTTTCAAACACGCAGTTAGGCGATAACAACCCAGGGGCAGATTTGTTATCTATTTATTTTTTCCCTTGCTTTAACTGCATACATGTCAAGAGGCTAAGAACGTGAGATGGGTGATGTTCTTGAACCAATGAGGCAGAGATGGAAGATATTCCCCATGGCAAGTCTTCAGCCCTCCGCCTCCAACTTTTAGCACCGGGCTTCTTGAGTCATCAAAGCAGAGAGGCTGGCGAGGAGTAGGCATGTTCTTGGCAATCAAACTGCTATTGCCAAACTCTGCTGGTGGCCACGTGACCCGGACGTCAATGAGTTTGAAGATAACTGCAGTGTGCATGAGGTGGAGGGCCCCTGAGCGCAATTTAAACTGCAGTTGAAACCTTCATTCATCCACCAGGAAGTATTTGGTCTATTCATGATGCTGATATCAGGGATCCAAGATATTGAGGAGATTTATTGACCACCTAAAATGAGTGCATTAGCATTTCTACTTGCTCCTGCAATGCAGAGAAATAGTACCTGCATTAAAGTGTGAGATATTATTTAAACTACCTTTCAAAAATTAAGATTTTTTATTAGTTTTTCAAAGAAGTCTCTTATGATCACCAAGACTGCATTTATTTGATCAAACATACAATAAAAGAGTCTATTTGAATATATGTTTTTAAATGTAACTTATTCCTGTGACAAACAGCTGAATTTTCAGAAATCAGAAATTCTGATATGCTGATTTGGTGCTTAAGAAATGTTTTTTATAATCAAAAATATCGGGTAATACTTTAGAATAGGGAACACTAATTCACTTCTAACAATGACTTTTGCCTCAATAAATTCCTAATTAGTTGCTTAATAGTTATTAACGTAGATGTTGAGTTTAGTTAGAGGCTAGAACTGAGATGAAGAATAACATCATGTAGAATAAGGCATTAATATGCACTTAATTACTATTAATAAATGGCTAATATTCTAGTAATATGCTAATAAGCAACTAGCTAAGAGACTCTAAAGACACTTCTATGGAAACAGTAATACTTTTATTAATAAAATATTTAAAAGAACAGCATTTGCTTGAAATCTGTCTAATTATAATACTAATAATACAAACAATCTACCTATCCAGCAAATTGAAATTTTTACTCAGGCATATGTGGTAAAAGAAATACAGTTTCAAAATGCGTCATCTTTCAATACTTAAAGCAGTTACAGCTTCACCTAATTGAAAAATCACCCATTTTGAAACGTCTAATGAAGCATAAAGTGCAATTATTCTGCTGTTAGTGCATATCATAGACCACTGTAAAGCCCATGCAGGTCCAGCAGCTGGCTGACCAATGAAGTCATGGTTATTAATATCATACTAACATTCAAACTAAATATGTATATGTAAGCAGAGATAATATATTCCCATGAAGTTGAAGTATGAATGTTTCCTACTTTATGGTGTAATGTTAAATATATAAAAAAAAACACTCTAAATTTTAACTCTACAAATGAAGATATATTTTTCTCATGTTATCTGGATTTAAATTGTTTTTTTCCCCTATATTTTTGCTGTCACGCCATAGGACATGGTCCAATTTTTGTTTGTCAACTACCTATATATTGCAGAAGTTTTGAACATCAACACACACAGCAGAATAAATGGAAATGAGCAACAGTAAATTCACAAAAGGCTCAAGAGGAAGAAAATAACAGGAATTATACTGGAAAAATGACAGTTCAAGAGTCAGAAATAAAAACCAAGCAGCGAATGTTTTCATTTTAACCAACTGCGCTGGGCTATTATTCTACTCTTCTGAATAATGCACAAACTGTAATACCATAACAGCTGCTTGGCAATTTGAACACCTAACTGTAAGTTAAATTGCAGAAAGAATAATGCCAGAGCTCCAAATAACAGTACTGACTTATGGGTCACATCGCAGGCATCAAATAATTCCAGCTTCCCACCTCACTAAATCAATCCACTTCCCCGCTCTAATACAATATATCAGAAATAATTGTGAAAGTTTGAAAGGAACACTTTGCCCCAGGAGAGCCGGATGAAAATGTGCATGCAGATTGGGGAAATTAACCTTAACAGCCCACACAGAGAGCAAAAAAGCACTGGAAGGGCCACATCTTCATGGCTGAAATCTTTGGTTCACTTGCATTTAAAAGGAGAGAAATGAATAAATAAATAAAATAGTGCTGCTTGTGAGCACCCCTTAATCTGTGTACCATTTCATGCAATGCTGTTCACAAAATACACAACCCTCCACACAAAAATAAAAAGGGTAGGAGGAAGAGAGATCAAGAGAGTAACCCTTGAATTCCCTGCAAGCAGTAAACTGAACAGAGTTGAGACAATGTGCATAACTGGACCTAATTTTAGTCAACACCTCCTCTGTGAAGATGAAAGATGGACTCATTTATCATTCATTTTTGATGCAGTCAAGGACAAACTCATTCATTTAATAGCTCCCAATGGATTGCAGATGTAATATTCTTTTTTTTTTAATCTGAAAGAGATGAAATAATTACTAAAAATATAATTCAAACACTAACAATTAAAAAAAACAACTTCAAATCATTCAAACTCTAACAAAAGCGAGGTTGAAATATAATTGTCATTTTTAATTCTGCTGTGTATAATTTGTACAATGTTAGCAGCAACAGAGGCTTGGCTAAAAGTGTCCACACAATAGAAGATGAGTGCAGTTCATCTGAGCTTAGATTGGACACTCCCTAATTGGCTACTGGAATGAAACTTTAACAATCAGAGCAGCATAACATGGCTCAGAGCAATTTCAGACAAATGAGCCAGGCTGTGCCAGTTGTTTTAAAAACTACCAATATAATTTGCATACCAATTCTTGCTGAATGAAAAACGTACCTTAAAAACCAGATAAAAACACAAACACATTTCAGGTGAGCGCTCTGCTTTTTGTCCCCACCACTTAATAAGAGCATTTCTTGCCTTAAAAATGAAAAAAAAAAAAAATAATAAAACAAATAAAAAAAAACCTTGCAACAGGGATTTGTGTAATACAAAGGAATTGTTGAGCAGGAGTTTTTATTTCATTACAGTGTTAGCCTGATGAGTCGCCATGTCAGCGCTGGAATTTGAAGTTGTTCTCTGTCTATGCTGTATTAGTAATTAGTGGTGGAACCTAATATATAGAAATGTCCCCTCATGTACAGCCTTTAGCCACACTCTTTTTTAATGAAATTACAAAATTAAATGCATTTACTGTAGATGTACCTCCACTATTGATATAAAACATCTCGCTTACGTATTGTAACTCTCTTTCCCTGAACAAGGGAACGGAGACGACACGTCGGTAACTGACGAATAGGAATCTCGCTTCGAGATGCCAAAACAGCAAGTGTGAGTCAGCGTGTACAAACACGCCAATGAATTTTATTGGCATACGCTGATTAGGATCAGCTGAACCCAATCACGGTGCGAGTATAAGTAGGTCAGCAGATCTAGCGTTCATTAGGTTTTCGCTGAGGAGCCAAGCTGGTGTTACGGCCCCTAGCGGTGGTACAGCCCCTATTGCGACGGGACATGATGTCTCCTTTCCCTTCTTCAGGGAACAAGGGTTACAATACATAACCGAGACGTTCCCTTTCAGTGGATCACTTCGATGTCACGTCGGTGACCGACGAACAGGGATCGCTACCAAAGCGCCATAGAGACTGTCCCGTCCAGCCCCATGTGAGAGTCACCAACCCCCTGAGTTTGGTCTGTAGGAAGGTAGACTCTGTACATGGACCAGTACCGCACTATAAGTAACTGGACACTGGTACGTCCCAGGGGGACGTGCGGAATCTGTTCTCTTCAGATAAAGACAGAACTAGAACAATTCATATGGAAAATAGGAGGAGATTGAAACCCTCAACTGGGGAAGGTAATCTTACCACACCACCTGAGATCCTCTTGGTAACACTCAGGGGCTCCCAGCCCTGTAGCGGATCTCAAGGATACATCGCCTCGAGGGCCTAGCGTCAGATACTCCGCAACATCCGACTGCCGAGGGATCGGAGGATTCACTGTGTCTACTGATGAGGAGTACTGAAGAGTAACCCACGCCGACCGAACAGGTCCTACTCTGGCTCTTCAGCTCTGTTAGAGGTGAGAACACAGGTAGAAACTGGTTCAACACGTAAGCTATAAAATCTAGCGAACGTGTTCAGGGTCGCCCGAATGTCAACAAGCAAGGCGCCTCGTGCCAACTCCCAGGACAACACTACACTTCTGGTTGAGTGAGCACGTACACTGAAGGGACAGGGTGCACCCTGAGCCTGGTATGCCAGAGTGATGGCATCCACTATCCAGTGGGCCATCCTCTGCTTACAGACAGCATTTCCCATTCTGCTGACCTCCATGACAAATGAAGAGCTGATCTGAGGTCCTGAAGCCGTGTGTCCGATCTACGTAACACTGTAGTGCTTAGACAGGACACAGCAACAGTAAGGTTTGGTCTGCCTCCTCCGAAAGCAGCACTTGGAGGTTCACTACTTGGTCTCTGAAGGGAGTAGTAGGAACCTTGGGCACCTCGGGCTGTGGTCTCAGGGTTACCTGAGAGTCCTCAGGCCCAAACTCAAGGCACGAATCGTCGACCGAATATGCCTGCATGTCCCCTACCCTCTTGATGGAGGCTAGTGCGAGCAGGAGGAGCTTTTTCATTGATAAAAACTTCAACTCAACCACTGGCAAGGGCTCAAAGGGATCCTCTCTCAATGCTCTGAGCACGAGAGAGAGATCCCAAGAAGGTATAGTGGAAGGCCGAGGAGGATGTAATCTCCTAGCCCCCCTAAAGAACCTGATGATTAGATCATGCTTACCCAGGGACCTGTCATTGACAAGATCATGGTTTGCAGCGATAGCAGCCACATAGACTTTAACCCTCTGGGGTCTGAGGTGATTTTTGTATAGAGCAGAAACTGTGCTACAATAATATGTGACCAGGATGGATGTACATGTTTGCATTTTTTAGAAAAAAAATAATATGC